>JBBMKE010411510.1:0-22753 GCA_037834125.1 Lippia alba | reverse complement strand
CGGCTTGTAACGCTTCAAGAGAGATTATTTAGAAAGTAAGTTTCTAACACTACGAATTTGGATTCACAATTGCGAGCGGTCCTTTTGTTGGAAAAATTTTTAAATTCCGCTGCTTTTCTGATTCTGTTTTCCAACAGAAATCTCCCCGGCCGGGGAGATTGGAGTTTGGGGAGGATTATGTTACCCGCCCGGGGAATTTTATTCTGTATAATTCTCTGGGTCGGGCAAAAGCTATTGTGTCCCCTTTGGTTATTCCCCGAGTCGGGGAATATTGTGTGTAAATTTCCCCGTCTGGGGCTGTTGCTGATGAAACGCTATTACGACTTTCTACGAGGCGTGGGAAAGACTTAAGGATCTTCAACGGAGGTGCGCTCACCATTTTTGCGAAGATTGGAAACTTGTCCAATCGTTTTATGGCGGACTTTCTCATGAGTTAAGAGTCATGATTGACTCGGCGGCGGGGGCGCCCTTATGAGCTTATATGAAACGGATGCTCTAGATATCCTTGAGCGAGTGGCAGCTAACAATGCGGTCTTCCAAAAGAGCTCCAATTCCAAGGCCGAACCCAAGCAATCTCGGTAAGACACATGCCTATGATCTCAAAGCTTTGGAAGCTAAAATCGAAGCGAAGATCGATGCCACTTTGGGAAACCTTTCGAAGAAACTCGACCAATTCACCGTGAGCTCGGTGTCGAGTCAAGCCCCGTAAGAGATGATTACTTTGGCGTATGAGCTTTGTGGCGGACCCCACCCCTATGGGTTTGCCCGTACGCCACTCCGGGGAGGACTTCTTCTTCAAGCATCGGATATGAACAAGTCAATGCTCTCCATCAACCGAGATAAGATATTAACCCTTATTCCAATACCTACAACCCCGGATGGAAAAACCACTCATATTTCTCTTAGTCCAATGATTCGAATGTTCAAAACCCACAAACTCCTCCACCTCTTAGACCCAACCCTCAACCGAGAAGGCCAGGCCATAATTACCAATATCCTCCACCCTTTTCCCCTCAAATCAATTCTATCCTCCACCATATCCACCCTAAAACCAATACCATCCACTTCAAAACTAAAAACCAACAATTTCACCACCCACCGCCCCTCAACCACAACCTCCTCAACAAACTGAACAAAAGAAAGATTAGGAAGTGCCATTTGAGAGATTCTTGAACGTCTCATTGGATAAAATGCAAGGCTTACAATCGCAAATAGAGCAAGTTGCCACTCAAAATCGGAAATTGGAAATTCAAATTGGTCAAATCGCCAATTCTCTCAACCCCTGACCTCAAGGGAAACTCCCGAGTAAAATTGAGACAAACCCTAGAGAACATGTAAAGGAGATTACTTTGAGGAGTGGGAAGCCGTATGATGAGCCGCTTATGCCGAGTTGGCAAAACGTCAGGCCAAGTAGGAGTGGATATGTTGATAAGTCGAGAGAAGCGGCTCTTGATAAGGGTAAAAGGAAGATGGGTGATGTAGGAGTATAAGATATGAATGAGAAAAATGGGAAGAGGCACAAGGTGAGAATTGATATTGAGAGCGCCGACTTGGGGGATGAGGAAAGCAAGGGAGAAGGTGGAGTTAAAGAAAAGAAAGGAGAGCCTCCTTTGAAGCCAAAGTCTACATTCCACCGAAGCCATATGTGCCTCCGGTGCACTTTCCTGAAAGATTGAAAAATCAAGCTCAAGAGAAACAATTCAAGAAGTTTCTAAATTTGTTCAAGCAACTCTATTCCATTCGCCGATGCGTTGGCTCAAATGCTGATGTAGTTGAAATTGCCCAAGGAGCTTGTCTCCAACAAACAAAAATTGGAGGACTTTCCCACCGTTGCACTCACCGAGGAGTGTAGTGCTATTAGTCCTCTTGAATTTAACAATACTTTATGTGATTTGGGTGCTAGTGTTAGCCTAATTTCGCTATCTACTTGCAGGAAGCTAGGATTGAAGGAGCTCAAGCCAACGGACATGATACTCTAACTCGCGGATAGATCGGTGAAATATCCTATGGGAGTGCGAGAGGATGTATTGATCAAGGTTGACAATTGCTACATTCCGGTGGATTTGGTCGTCTTAGATATGGATCATGACGAGAGCTTGTCGCTCATATTGGGGAGGCCGTTTCTACCATGGCCGGGGCGTTGATTGATGTAAAGAACGGTCATCTCACTTTGCAAGTTGGAGACAAAAATGTGGAGTTTAATAAATTCAAGACAATGAAGAATCCGACCACAGATGAGAAGTGCTTTCGAGTAGAAGTCGTCGAGGAGCACAACATGTTAGGAGGTCTCACAAAGGATGCTTTGGAGTTATGCTTACAAGAGGTGAAGACGATTGGGAATAATGAGGATGTGCTTGAAAAGATCGATGAGTACATTTAAGCCTTGGAGGCAACGCCGTTGTTCCCTTCACAAGGAGGTATCATTTTGAGGAATTGGGGAGTGGTACACCCCTTCCTTTACTTGATTTGAAACCCCTTCCTTCCCATTTGAAGTATGCTTACCTTGGTGATAACGAGACCTTACCGGTCATAATTTCTCATGAATTGCATGATTCTCATCTTGATGCTTTACTCCGTGTCTTAAGAATGCATGTTAGGGCTATAGGATGGTCAATTTCGGATATTGTAGGGATTAGCCCATCCATTTGCATGCATAGGTTGTTTTGGTCTATCTCGACAAACTTTTCTAGAAATATTGCTCATTTCATATTCTTAATGTGTTATTTTTCCATAATTTTATTAATGGCTTGTTTTAGTTTTCTTAATGTGTTGCTTTTGCACTACAAACTACAAAGTGTATTTATGTCAGTTATTTTGCGTGTGATTGTGTAAAGTTTCTTCGATGAAAATTGTGGGCATGTTGGGTCAAGGTTATTTTGTCGGATACGAAGATATCAAATGTGCTACATCAAACTCGCATCTGAGGTAACCCCTGTGATCCCTATTGCAAATCTTTTAGATAAAACCTCTCAAAGAATTACAAGGACTGCATTTTAATCAATCATGTCAGCTTTGTAAAAACTAAATCTGGAGCATGTGAAGCAGACACATATGCAGATGTTTCTTGATGATTTATGCAGCAGAATGGTGGTAAAAGATAAGATGATTTGTCGATGAGTAGTTTGTTACAATCCTTTCGGGACATTAATAGGTATAATTGAGGACTACGTACTTTTGAGTAACAATTCTATTCTATATACTGATGAGAGTAACAAAATATTTTACCATTAAGTACTAAAATATAATTTTAATTTAAATAAATTGTGTTGTAATTAAATCTAAATATGGATACAAATAAATATAAATAAAATAGAGTGATAATTAGATGAAAAGTCAAAACTAATTAAAAGTGATGCTGAGGCAATTTTCGGCACATTCTCCATTCCTAAAATTAAAATTTTAAAAGAAACAACTCATTGTCGCCACATTTTACCATTTCAAAAGCCAAAATATAAAACAACACTTATTTAATCCATCTAAATTGAAAAATTACATTTTAGCTTAACTTTTAAAAACTGTTTATGATCTCTAATGTCTATTAGCGTTTTGTCAATGGTTGTTAATCACTATATCTAGGCCCATCTAACTATGCTCGTTAAAAATTTTGCTTGTAAAATCAATGTCCATTGAATTGCTTTCATACCTCAAATCTTGATAGTTTCGCTTCATTTCGTTTGTTTTCATCTTCGGATATAAGTACCTTAACTGGAGCAAAAAATACATAATTAAACACTAAAACATGTATATATCCTCACAATTAAAGTTCAATGAAGTGAAATTATGACCCAACAGTCCGTTATGTCATTCAAGAAATACTTTCCATTATTTTTTTAATTTGATTTGTGATTTCATGAACTAAATTATTAAATTCATAATTTGTAGGAATTATTTTTTTCTTAGGAATGATATTATAATTTTAGTCTTATACTCAATCTAACACTTGTATAAACTATAAGGGGCAAAAAGTGCACTTTTATAATTTCGTTAGGGATTTCAAACCAAATACAATTTATAAGAACTAAAATAATTTTTTAATTTAAATAAATTGTATTTTAATTAAATTTAAATGTGGATATAAATAAATATAAATAAAAATAAAGTGATAATTAGATGGAAAGTCGAAACTAATTAATTTAAAAGTGATGCTGCTGAGGCAATTTTCGCAACATTCTTCATTCACAAAATTCAAAATTTAAACGAAACCACTCCATTTTCGCCACATTTTACCATTTTCAAAAGTCAAACTATAAAGCAGCACTTATTTAATCCATAAACCCTAAATCAAACTTTGAAGAGAAAACTCTGAAACCCGACCCTGATAGACCCTGATAGAAAACGAAACCCTAGATCAGTTTCATTCATCGAAATATGTCTCCGCCGATCAGCTGCTATACCGAAAACAACAACTTAGCGAAATAACTTGTCGCACCGCATGGCAAGAACTTTAAAGGTAAAGGTTGTTGACATAAGGAAAGATAGCAATCCTATAACGAGCAAGCATGGTGTAATTTGAATAAATGGGAAAAGGAATAAATTCACTGTGTTTCGAGCTTGTAACGTGGCTAAAAAGAAAATTTAACATGACAATTTAGCTCAAGGGGGTCAATACGATTATGTTATTTAGTGAAAAGGAAGGCTAAGTTTTAGAAAAAGGATAAATTGCCGACAATGAATGCCTAAGTCATCTCTCTAATCTTTCGCCAATTCATATTTCGCCTCAATAGACACTAAAGCTCACTCTAACCGTATTTTAGTCCTAATCGGGAAATATAAACTTCATCTAGGCAAATGAAATACATTGAATCGTTTAAAATTGCACATAGTTAAGAATCATGCCAACACACTATTCTTTCCGAACTCATCCATATTTTCATATATTCGATTCGCCTAATTCAAACTAGTAATTATATGTCGAAAAATCAAGGCAATTTTTGAAAAAAAATTGGAACCAATTCTCTTAATTATGTCATTTCTCCAAGATGTGCAAGTTTTAGTGTAAGAGCTAATCAAAAATTGATCGGAAAAATTAAAACTAGTTCAAATATCCCTCCCCACACTAATTAGAAGCATGGTCCCCATGCGAAAAATTAATAAAGAGGGATAAAGAAAACTCTCTCAACGAAGAGAACCGACAACGAGGAACGGTAATTGAAAGGAACCTAACCTATAAAATAATTCACTCACAACACGAATCAAGTGCCACAGTAGCATATGACAATCAACATGCATCAAACGCGCAAGCACGAGTGAAAATTAAAGCAACACAAACACACGTCGATTAGTTACTAAACATACCAACAAGTTCAACATACGCATATTATCCAAGAGTTAGACAAAATATAATCACTCCTACACATAGGGTACCAAATAAAAGTAAGTCACACATAAGTACGAGCTCTACAGACGGAGCAATAAGTTCAAACGAGATAAGAAAGCATATAAAGGGAACGAGGATAGACGGGAGCATGAGGATACTAATAGGGCACATCCCTTCTCTCAAGATAAAGTCGTCCACTTGAAGGGATATGCAAGATAGCCTCTACTCCGTGGGGTGGTGGTGAGCTCCTTGGAAGTAGTTCCTTAGCTCATTGTTAAGGGTATCAAAACGGTCGTTAACATGCACTTCCAAAGCATTCATCCGTGCCATGAGGTGGTGCATGGATGGGGGCTCTTCCTCCACTTGCTCCAGGTCCACATATACTCGACTGGGTTCGGAAGCCTAGCCAAACGTGCCCACTGCTTTAGAGTCAAGTCTTCAAATTTCTCCACATCCCAAGAGTACATCTTGTCAAACTTATAACGATCCTCCACCAGCATAGGACAATCTGGCTAAGTGTTTGCATTTGCATTGAATTTGTCAGAACTTGCATTTAAATTTTTCACAACTTGTTGATTTTATAACGTGCAATGCATTGCATTTCTTGATTGTAATTTCTCAACTTGATAACATGTCATATTCATATACTAATCGACATGCATATATCTTTATTGTAGTTGTAATAATTTTAGGATGCCACGTCGATAAGGTCTCAATCAACCATCTCGCCCTCATCATTATAATCAAGGACAACATCATGTTGAAGTGCAACAAATTAATCCTATGGCAACCTTATATCGGGATTTTAGAGCATTTAATCCTCCCAAATTTTGCAAAGAAGATGATATTCAAGCCAAAGAGTGGATTTCCGAGATTGAGAGTATTTTCGAGGTGTGGCCATGCGACTCTCAAGATAAGGCTCGCCTTGCTAAATCACTTCTACAAGGACAAGCAAGGCAATGGTGGAAATGGATTACTCCACAAATTGAAGCTACGAGCGAAGGATTAAATTGGGATGCCTTCGTTCACGAGTTTAGGAAGAGGTATACTCCGACCATTCTACATAATTGGAGATTAGAAGAATTTTTCAACCTCAAACAAAGAGACGGGACGATTGTGGAGTACATCGACGAATTCGAGAGGTTAGGTACTTATGTACCTTACATTATGGGAGACGATGAGATGAAGGCCCGCTACTTTATGGAAGGCCTTCGGGAGGTGTTCAAGGAAGCTCTAATCGACGAGAATATGAGTACTTGGGACAAAGCCACAACCAAAACCTTAAGAGTTGAGAATCGAAGAATAATTAAAGGTAAGGATGAGGAGGATTCGGGATCGAGAGAAGAGTTTTGATTTTGCTCGAACCTTCAAATTGAAGAAAGGTTTCAAAATTCGGGTATTCAAGCCAAAAGGAAAATTCGGGAAAAGAAGCATAAGGTTGGGAATTCTTCAAGAGCAAAGAAAGAGCCTCAACCATGTGCATATTGTGGGGGAACGAATCATGCTTACAACAGGTGTTAGGACCGGTTGGGGAAATGTTATGCATGATGATCAAATGATCACAAGGTCTCAGAATGTGGAAAATCCTAGGCCAACAGGCAATGGGAACCAGAATCAAAGACTTCAATTTGGGCATCAACAAGAATTTGAGGATCGAGGTATTCACATTCATGGCATATGTATCCATGACATATTTTAATAATTGCTTTTATTATTTGCTCTAGGTGTTCTAAATATTTTTTGTGGCATCTTATGTGTCAATGTGACAAATACGTGTTACATCCATTAGCACCTTAACCTCGCATGCATAGTTGGTGTTTAATTCTAGATTGGTACTTCCTTCGTGGGGTGAAACATGGTTCGACGGGTATTATAGAGGTTGGGATGAAGATAAAGAAGATATTTCGAGAATTTTCATATGAGGGTGAGAACTAGGGAGATTCTGTGGAAGGGTGCAATGATGTTGGGATAATTAGGATTGTAATGGAAAGCTCAATTTGGGAATCTAGTGATGAATCAAGGAACAATGCCGCAGACAAGGTTAAAAAGTACAAGAGGTGGTCGTATGATGCTACTGAGATGGAAGAACGTGCAAGGAGTACTGAGGAGAGTCACTAAGAAGTCATTACTATATATCATATAACATACGATTATGCAATGAATTTCTTTGACAAAACGCGAGATTATTAGAGTTTCTCGAGCGGTGCAACTTTATCAAACTCCACTCATATCAAAACAAGAGTTTTACTTGGAACTTGGGGACGATAAAGATCAACTCGAATTTGGGGGCATGGTAACAACCATTAGTTAACAGTGGCTTGGAAGATTTTGTCTCTTGTTCAAGAAGGGAATAAAATTGTTGTGGGAAATAATTCCATACTCCACGAGCATGCCGAGGAAAAAGAGTTAGAGCAAGGGTACGAGAATTGACCCTTTAGGAATTTTACAAGATGCATATGGGCAAAGAAATGGAGCTATGAAAGTATTGATGCCTTGTTGAATTTGGGAATTGCATGCCAGAACTCAGAGAATAACCGAAATCCGCGGGTTTAGATTGTGGAGAAAATAAGAACAAGATCAAAAAATTCGGACGATAGAAATGATGACAATCTAACGGACTCGTGGGTCGAGTAGAGAAGTTAGAAACTGAGAATCGAACTTGGGTGAATAAGAAAGTTGTTCGAGCTTGAAACTTGAACAGGCGAACCTGGGGACCAGGTTCTCGTAAGGGGGGAGATTGTGACGCCTCGGCTTTTCAGCTAATCAGGTATGGCGTCACAAGTGAGTTTAATTTAGCAATTTTATGAAATTATGTGATTTGCATGCTTACGTGTCAACATGGATTTAACATTAATGTGTGCGCTTTAGAATTTAATAAATCGTTCTTGAGCTCAATTGCTCAATAATTGCCAAATTAAGATATCTAATTTTAATTAGGGTGTTTTAGCCCTCGTGGCTATTTTGAGCTCGAGAATTCGAATTCCGACCTCTTCATTTAATTCGTTTCGACGATTCGGATTTAATGAAATTAACCTAGTTATTTTCTAAAGCCGTTTGAAAGTCCTACCATTTTAGAGTCCAATCCGTTTAGATCGGAGTTTTGACCCGATCCGTTTTAACCGACCGCACCGGCTTTTAATAGCCTAAAATCCCCCACCTCCCTCTTCATTTGGAATGCAGCAAAAGGGGGAAGAAAAGAGAAGGAGAAATCTCCATTTTTGGCACCCAAGCTCTTGAGCTCGAGCTCCGATGATCTGGCCGTTCGATCAACGATCCAATGTAAAACTTGTATTCTATTCGTTATGTGCTTTAATTCTACGCCTCTCTCACATTGTGAATCGTTACCTTATAAGTTTTGGTATACCAATATTTTTAAGAATATTATTTTATTATATTGTATTTTAATTTTTTATATAAAAAATTAAAAAAACTATATTGTCATATTCATATCTTACTATACTATTCATATTGTCGTAACTGCCAACTTAATAAATATTTTTATCTGTAAGTTCGTTTATAGAACAATTTCTAAAAAATATATTGCGATCATATGATTTCATAATTTGTATTTTATGTATTTTTAACGATAATTGTGATCATATTTATTCCAAATCATGTATATTTATAGACGTATTTGGACCACCTTACCATAAGCACAAAATTAAATTAAAGAAGCATATTAAAGCTAGATAAGATCATGATTTTTGGCCGTGTCGAGTCCCCTGTAGGCTAATCTGAAAAATGCTCCCATAATGCTCCCAAAGACACGTGTAGGCTAAAGGATTTTTTTTTTTCCTGCTTTTTCTTTTAGTTCGGGGATGACATCTAATAACTTACTAAATATATATCCATTTAAATATTACAATATGAATACAATATGTTATAAATATGATTATATTATTTTTTTAATTTTTATCATATTAAATTATATAGATATTATGATATGAATATGATACAAAGATAATTATATAATTTTCTTTTAATTTATCATATTAGATGTATTAAATATTGTAATTGATGCGGCGGAATAATATTTGAAAGGATAACAGAAAAATGGATTATAACTTTATCTTCAATTAATTTTGCACCATACATCAATTACGTTTGAGTTGCAACTAATCTAATCTTGGTCCCAATTTCGGCACGACACAGAGTTACATTAGCCAATCAAGATCTTTCAAAGAAAATCCATGCATTTAATCCTTTTGATATGGTTTCCTAGAGTTTGAACACATTGTCACACGCTTAGATAAAGCAAAGAGCACGTATGCTTAATTTGAAATGGAAAATCAAATCAACCTCTAACTTTTCTTTGTCAACACTAAAATTGGGAATGTTACTCATCGTGGTGCTTGAGTTTTTGTGCACTCTTAGGCCTTAGTTTTTCGCTTGATAGATGGACCAAACATTATAGAGTAGTTTGTTGGTTTTAATTTTAGAATTAAACATATTGCCATTTAATAAATTAATATGTTGTTAATTTTATCATACTTAGTGTAATTGTAGATAAGAATGCCAACATCGTCAAAAATCCACTCAAGTGATGAAATAATGATGGATTTGTCATGTAAAAGTTTATGAAGCTGGATTTTACTTAACCTTGAATGACATATCATAATCAGCATTGTTAATTGCTCTTAGATAACCGGCCAGCACGAGCTAAACTTATTTAGGTACCTTGTAAAGAAATAAACTTTCGCCGAACTTACACCATAGCACGATACAAATTTGGTCCGATATATATAACACGAATAAAAATTTTATTGTGTTTAATTTAATGTCATTATTTACCAAGAGTGAAGCTCCTAAATTTTGTAAACTACAAGGTTAGCTATAATCCAAGAAATTGACAACAAAAATGCTCAAAGATTAATAAGATAAGACCCTGACAAGCTTGGAAAAGCTCAAGAACCACAATTTAATATGCACTTCATTACCATAAAAATTTATAAAAAAAAATGCAAACTTTAAACTGATTATGGCTTTTGAGTTGGGCCTTTTGAAATGCTAAAATAATAAATGGGCTGGCCCAAATATATGAAGTCCAATATAAACTTCACCTTCGACCCATTGCCTGCAAATTTGTGCTTTCTATGTACGAAGAGGTGCAGTACTGATCTTGCATGTTATTCATATCACCTTTTGTTGTACTGATGGCACATTTGAGGAAGTTGGGATTGAACAAACGTTGATGCATACTTTAGGGGAATTTACATTTGTAAAATTCACTTGCGGCATTACTAGCTAGAGTAGAAAAGCCGCATTAGAGGACCAAGTATATCCGATTTAAAGATCTTTATAAATTACTCTCGAAAATTCTCTAAAATGCTGAGATATAATAAGTTATTATCTCATATCTTTGCCATTTGGCATTATTCTATCACATTTACTATATTTCTACAAAGACATTCATCACATATTAAATTCTGAACGTAAGTTCATCAGAGCATTGCAATATTCTATTGCAGATCTGATTTGATCAAAAATCAATTATAATAATAAGTATATTACATTTATTATTTAATTGGTTATTATCTCCACATTTTTCACCAATTACATGATAGTTGATAAGTATAAAATGTTTATAACCAAATTCAAATGAGAATTATTCGAGAACGTAAGTGCATATGTTGGGTAATATCCTGACTCGACTTTTCATCCTTATTTGTATATCCTTGATAGAAAATAATCCTTGAACCCTATATTCGATCTAACTCTATATATACCTTTCAAAAATCATAAGAAAAAAGAAAACGAAAATTAAAATTAAGAAGTTAAGAAGACAAAACGAGACGTTATAGTGAGTTTTAATGAAGGAAATGGACCACGTCATGGACTGCTTCATTTCTAATGTGATTAATTAATTTTTGTGTGTTGTTATATATAGTGTTAGGACACCAAATCATGCTCACCAACCGCCATATGGAGGTTGTCAGTTGTCACACATCATCTAATTTTTACAATCAGATAATAAATGACTTTTAGTTTAATTTATGTTAATGAATGCAAATTAAATAGATGATGCTTAATGGGTTTTATGTAGATTAAATCATGTTGAGCATGTGGGTGCAACAATCCCACGAAGAAACTTAATTAATTAAAGCATTTTTTTGTATTTCCTAGCAAGAACCATTAGTCCATTAATTTTGAACTCTATATATCATGGCGAATCTCTTTTTTATTTTTAACTTATATATTATTTATCATAAATTTGAGTTACTCATTAAAATTTCAAAAATCTCTTAACCAGTTATAGTTCTAAGCTCAAAATTCAAACACAAAAACATCCCATTATTTGATTTGCCATTAATCACCAACTATCTTTACATCTAAAAAGATAAAATGACATGAATGTATGTATATTTAAGAGACATTGCTTCCGGTTTCATTTATAACATAAATTGTGGACTTATAATTAAAGCAGAAAGCTACAGTAATTAGTGTTGATACACACACCTACCAATGCAATCAAGGTATCTGAATCTCTAGCCATTTCAGCTATACATCCTTTGACGGGCTGCAATTGCCTCTGTATAGAAAACTAGGATTTCAATAAAACAATTTAAAAGTAAGACGGGAAAGTGCCACTGGCCCACTGCCACCATTGAAATATACAAATTTAAGGGCCAATGCTTGGAATTATATACGTGAATAAAAACTGAAAAGGGGAAGATCACGGAAAAAGCATTTAGAGCCCAAAAAGGTAAACATTGTCGGGAAGTGATACAGCAACTTTATCACGTGGACTAGGTTTAAGATGGGGACCAAACAAGAAACAAGAACTCTTACTTTATCAGAACCAATGATCAACTTGAAATAACTATTATTTTTGTGGGGCTTTGATATAAAGTATAACTAGAGATTATAAAAAACTAAGGAATTTGGTAAAGAAGCATAAGCAGACATACCTCTCGGGGCTGAAGCATGAGCATCAGTTTTAGTGATGGTTTAAACAATAGTTATAACTATAACATCTGAATTAAACTCCAATTATATTAATACATTTTTTTATATATACTATTATTTAAGTGAGAAGGACATAAACTTCTCTTTTCTCCCCTTCATTCTTAAACTTTTTTCTTTTCTATCATAACTTTGTTTATTAAACTATGTATTCATTTATTTTATTATTTCACGTATTATCTCTAAATTTTATTTTTTCCCTCATGTCTCAATAATCTGTTTCTTCTAGTAAGGTTTACATATTAATTCTTATTATCTTTTTCTTTATAAAATTATCAAATTTATTTATTATAATTTTTAGTAATAATTTAATTTTTATTAATATAAAAAATATAATTTTAATATATTTTAATAGTAATATTTTATTTTTTAACGCACACACAGAGTGTGCATAATTATTAGTATAATTTATTAGTGGTCAATAGAGTATCTTTGAGTGAGAGTAATTCATTCATTATTATTAATCAAATGGTAAAAACTCCGAATTTTTATTTTAGATATAGAATACTTTTGAATTAAAAAAAGAAACATTTGATAATAGACAATTTGAAATATCCGTCAGTTCACTGTCAAAATAAAAACGATGTATAATTGACATAACACCTCAATATTAACGAAAAAATAAACAAAAAAACCTTTAAATTAAGTAAAATGATTAATAACACGTCATCACAGTATAGGAGATAAGTAACATATTCTCACTTAAAATACTACCATAATACTAAATTTAAAACAATTTAATAAATACATAATTATTATCACCACCGTGTGTTGGGTCTTGGATCTCTCATTCTAATTTATATATTTCATGCGTTTTTAACGAAATTTAGTGTTTCATAATTACTCCAACACAACATCATCCACATATATTATATGTAGACGTATATATGAAAAAAGGACTATTTCAATATAAAACACAAAATTAATATTAAAGTAAAGAGAAATAGTAAAGTTGGATAATAGGTTCGGCTCGAATTTGTTTTGATGGGTTCGGGCTCATGTTCGAGTTCGACAAACTCTACTGTTTCTATTCAAAGTTCGGTCCGTCCAATAGTTTGAATTCGGTTCGGCCCGATATCGATTTCGAACCCAATATATAATCTTTATAAAAAAATAAAAATAAAACATTATATATATATAATTTAAAATATAATAGGTCAGCTCACGAGCCACGAATAAGAATAAAAATATCCGAGTTCGAGTTCAGTTCGAACGTTGGCTCGATTCGATCTCAACTCGAAATTTTTGAATTTGAATTTGAATTTTAATCAAATGGGTTCGGTCAGCTCGCAAACCGGCTCGATTCGTATAAATCCATGTATAGGTATGTCTTTCTAATTAACGAATGCTTATTATAACTTTACACCAATTAATTTTGTGACAGGCATCATATATATATATATATATATATATAACCTAAATCAAATACATCGAAGCATTAAAATATACACACTATAATTATGAAAATAAATATGGGAACTTCTTTTTTTTATTTATTACATTACAAGGATCAAATATTATAGACAACCTGATAAAATAATCAGAAAAGTTTTAAAAACTATTTTTAAGAGCGTATACTATTTTCATTTGATTTTGCAATAATTAAAAAGTTTATGGATGAAATAATCCGAATGACAAATGGTTACGATTGCGGAAAAGCAAAGAAAGTCGGTAATTGCCGGTTACCTTTTGAATCAAAGTAACGAAGAGCCGAGTCTGACAAGTGACTACTAAAGAGAAAGAAGCTTTGATAAAGATTTGACCACAAGTTATATGGGCAATGGACATCAAGGGTCCATTTCAAAAAATCCACTAATTTTAATCCTTTTGATATGGGCATATGGTTTCCTAGAGTTTGAACATATTGTCACACCCTTAGATAAAGCAAAGAGCACATATGCTTAATTTGAAATGGAAAATCAAATCAACCTAACTTTCGTTTGTCAACCTACTAAAATTGGGAATGTAGCGACTTACTCATCCTGGGTGCTTGAGTTTTTGTGCACCCTTTTCGCTTGAAATTATGGACCAAACAATACTAGAGTAGTTTCTTGGTTTCAATCTTAGAATAAACAAATTGCAGTTAAGTATAAATGTTGTTAATTTTAACAATGCTCGGCGTAATTGTAGATAGGGATTACCAAGATATTCAAAATTCCATTCAAGTGAAATAATCATAGACTTGTTTGTCAAAATTCGTGAAATTGAACTTTACTAATTTACCTTGAATGATAAATCATGATCAATATTGTTGATTGCTTGTAGATAACTAGCTAGCACGAGTTAAAACTTGTTTGGCTACTGTGTGAAATAGATTTATTTTACAAATGCAAATTAAATCGATGATGCTTAATGGGTTTGCCTAGATTAAATCATGCTGAGCATGTAGGTGCAACAATCCCATGAAGAAACTTAATTAAACGACCTATATGAAAGCATCTTTTTTATTTCATAGCAAGAACCATTAGTCCATTAATGTATTTTTATTATAAATTCAAGCCGAATCAACCCATTAAAATTTAAAAAATCTCCTAACCTGTTATAATTCTGAACTCAAAATTCAAAAACAAAGACATCCCATTATTTGCCATTAATTACCAACCATCGTTACATCTAAAAAGATAAAATCACAATGTATGTATATTTAAGAGACATTGCTCCCGGTTTGATCTATAACATAAATTGTTGGCTTAGAATTAAAGCAGAAAGCTACAGTAAATAGTGTTGATACACACAAATTCCTGGCAATTGCAATGGAGGCATCTGAATGTTTAGCCATTTCATTTCAGCTTTCATTTGGTTCATGTCTGCAACAGCCTTCGCTTCTCCTACTGTGTAGTCTGTGTGGCTCTTAAATGCATAGAAAAGTAGGGTTATCAATAAAAGAAAATGACTCGTATTTCACAAGTCTATAAGAATTTAAAAGTAAGAGAAGAAAGTGCCACTGCCACCTTTGAAATATACAAAAAAAAAAGGGCCAATGCTTGGAATTATATATGTGAATGAAAACTGAAAAGGGGGAGAACAGGGAAAAAGCATTTAGAGCCCAAAAAGCTGAACATTGTCAGGAAATGGTATAGCAACTTTATACTGTGGACGAGGTATAAGGTGGGGACCAAACAAGAAACAAGAATTCTCACTTTATCAGAACCAATGATCCACTTGGAATTAATATCACTTTATCAGAACCAATGATCAACTTGGAATTAATATACTATATGTTAAAAGAGAAAACGAATATATAATGATATCAGAAGTTTACTTTACATGATGTGAAATAACTATTATTTTTGTGGGGCTTTGATGAATAAAATTATATCTAAAGATTATAAAAAGCTAAAAGAATTTGGCAAAGAAGCATATATAAGCAGACATTCCTCTGGGTGGGGCATGAGTGTTTTGGGAATCACCCTTGATTAATGAGGGGAATAAAATGAGCACAAAACATGTGCCACTGATATCTTTTTGTGCCACACCTACATGTGGGCCATAATAGACCAACTGTATCCTTATGCTTTTCATTAAATTAGTTTCGAATTTTTATATTAACTGTGCTTATTTGGATCAAAAGGTATATTATGAACCTTTTGCCTTTTGGTGGCATACAACATCAAATCCACATTATATCATAATAATTAAAATTATTTACCAAATAATGAAAAGAGAAATTAGTCGAATTACCTTTCATATATCCAGATATTATATCTTAAATTATCATCTAAATTATATTAATTATCTCAGTCTGTTATAGTGTACATTATTTATGGGAAATTTCCACTTATAGTCAATAATTTCCAATAAAAAATAAACACTAAAACATACTGACAATTGTGCCCTTATCTTTTGCTGTAGGTTATATTATTTGTCCCATTCCATTCATCTTTAAAACCAAACCCTTTCTTCTCAAAAAAGTTCATCGCCCTTCCCTGCCATGCCACCATCCTTTCACCTTCTTCTTCACGCAACCACCATCTTTTCACCTTCTTCTTCACGCAACCACCATCATCCTTTCACCATCTTCATGCCACCACCATCATTAAAAGGTGTGAAAAGTTTTATGAGGCTGGCGTGCCCAGACAGAAAACCGACCCGAAGAGCCGTGAAGAAGCTCTCTCAATTTCTCGCAGGGATGGGAATCTCAATCACTAGAGAAGCCTGTAGAAATTTGAGAGACGGCCGTAGAAGGTGGATACGTAAAAGGCACATTGTGGACTCTCTCCCAGCCGGAACGGATAGACGTCAAATGAAAATATTCTATATTCAGGCCTTAAATCAATGGCAGCAGGTTATTTTTTTTTCTTTTCTTTTATTTTCTTATTTCACTGTTACTAATTCTTCTTCTTCCGGCAGCAGCAACAGGAGGAGCAGCAGCAGCAGCAGCAGCCCCCCCAACCGCCACCGCAGTCTCCGCCGCCGCACCAGCAGAATCAGCCGCCGCACCAGTCTCCGCCGCCGCACCAGCAGAATCAGCCGCCGCACCAGCAGTCTCCGCCGCCGCACCAGCAGAATCAGCCGCCGCACCAGCAGTCGCCACCCCCTGATCATGGTGGAGAAGATTATGATGATTATTATGATTTTGGTGGAAATCAGGGGGGTGGGAATGGAGATTCACCCACTGAAGAGGTATATTCTTTTTTCAATTTCTCTGAAAGTATCTCTTTCTTTTTCTCTAAATCTAAAAACCCAAGGGCCAGTAGTATGAGTTTATATTTCAAAAATCATCGCTGTATTTTGCTGCTTTTTGTTGTGTGCATTTTGTTTTTTTTTTTTTTTTTGTTGCCTTTAGTATAACATCAGTTTATATTATTTCTGTATTTTTCGGATAATTTTGTTGCTATCATATTGATTTAGCCCTCTTTTTCACTCATAAGGCAAACATATCACCCAATCGAAGGCAGCAGCAGCACAGGGTGAGGGGAGGAGGAGGAGGATCGAGGGGAGGAGGAGGGTCGAGGGGAGGAGGATCGAGGGGAGGAGGAGGGTCGAGGGGAGGAGGAGGGTCGCGGGGAGGAGGAGGATCGGGAGGAGGGGGAGGATCGGGGGGAGGAGGGCCAAGTTCAAGTACGGACGATCAGCCGCCTGAGGATCCACTCTCAATCGCCCTCATTGAGGGGCAATGGGGCAATATTGCTTCGGATGAGCTTCGGCAGTCATACGAGCTACTAGTTGGTTTTTATAAAACTAAACAAGCTTCGGAGAAAGACTGGTATCAAAGCCTGAAAGCCGGGTATTGCAAGCTTTGTAAGAGGGCTGTGCCTGTGCGTGCGTCTGAGCCGTAATTTCTCTATGTCAGAAATGAAAGCTTTTTTGTTTTGTTATTAAACAATTTCATACCTACATTTTGTTATTGAACAACTCTTTTTCAGCTTATGATGTTTCCTTATGTCTGATGTTTGTGATTTACTGTTGAAATTGAAGGTTGAATTTAGTGTGAAATGTGGTATTAAATTTCATGCCTACATTTAGTTATTGAACAACTCTTTTTCAGCTTATGATGTTTCCTTATGTCTGATGTTTGTGATTTACTGTTGAAATTGAAGTTTGAAGTTTAGTGTGAAATGTGTCTTGGGATATTTGTGAGTGGTTATAAAATTTCATGTATACTTCAATATAAATGGAGTATTTGCATTGGTGTATCCGTGAGTAGGTTGGAATGTGAATGCTTCATTTCCTTTGAATATAATTTGAATTTGGGGCCTAATTGCAAGATATTAAGAAATTTGATCTCAAGAATACAAATGGGTGCGAAATGGTTTGTGGCATGTGTAAATCTTTGGAGTGTTTACCTATATATTGTGTTTGTAAACTCACTATAGCTTGATGGTGCTAGTTTTAATGAAGATTTCATATTAATCAGTTAAAGAGGTGTTGTATTAAATTGAAATGTTTAAATTGTGAATTGTGCGAGTATTCACCTTGGTGTTTTATGTATATACCATTTTTATTTTATTTTTTTTTCTTTTGGAGTGATGATGCATTTTGTTATCTTGATGTGTTTTCTTGGATAATTTGTTTATTTTTTTTATTTTTTTTTGAGTGTGATGATGTATTTTGTTATCTTATCTGTTTCTTGGATAATTTGTTGTGCACTGATCAAAATATTTGAAAATGCATTATTGTTGCAAATATCAAGGGAAAATAGTGAGAAAATAGAGAGAGAACATTGTAAATCTTTTGAAAAAGAAAGTGATAAAAAAGGTGCTAAATACACATTATTTGCAAATTTTCCCTCGATTATGACCTACCTAGAGAGAGAAAATATTCCGCCTCTCTCCAGTGAGGATTTCAACCACATGAGAAGAAGTACCAAGAAGTTCAGATCATCGAACATCGAAACTATGGAGAACATGGAAGGCATCGAGATTTATGAGCCAACAACATCGGATGGTGAGTCCCCAAAGAAGAGATCATATCTAGAAGAACTGAGGAGTATTTGAAATTAAAGAACGAAAATCTCACAGATCTGAGCAGGATCAGAATAGAGGCACCAACACCCGAATATCCCTATCCAAAGATTACTTTGGCGGATGACTACAGAGAAGAGATACGTAAACCGTGGAAGGATGCCATTATCCTTCGAATTCTGGGTAGAAACATGGATTCAAACCTATTCTCAGCGCGCATTGACAAGATGTAGCAGTTGCAAGGTGAATTCGAACTGATAGAGTTGGGGAATGAATGCTACACACTAAAAGTGCACGGCAAGGAGAAGGCGATCATAACAGACGGTCCATGGATGATTAATGGGAATTATCTAGTTGCGAGGCGGTGGAAGCCACAATTCCGAGCGTCAAAAGATCGCATCACAGCGGCCATATCGTGGGTGCGGATCAGAGGGCTGGCCACATAATATTACAAAGAGACAATCTTATAAGGGATTGCTCCAGCCATTGGCACACCGGTAAAGATTGACAAAAACATGTACTATGGGAAAAAGGGTAAGTTTGCGAAAGTTTGCATCGAATTGACTTGGAGAAATCGTTGCGCAGTGGCATGGAAGTCGAGGGTGACCTACTAACGCTTGAATATGAGAATCTTCCGTCAATATGCTTCCATTGTAGAAGAGTTGGCCACCGGATTGGGAACTGTCCCGAGAAACCCCCCGCGAATGAGGCATGGCCAAGCGAGTCGGAGAAAGGGAAAGAGATGACGGGGACGACGGAATTCAGTAACAAACCTACGTACGGGCCCTGGATGATGGCTAGGAAGTGCCGTGGAAACCGTTATGGTGGGCCGAGATAAGAGGACTTCACCAGCGAGAACCGTACAATGGAAACGGTGGAAACCGTAATCAGGAGGACAATAACCCTGAATTAATGCAGAGGAACCGTTATGACCTTTTTTCGAACCCTTTGATAGAGAAAACTGAAGATCATGATGGAGAGAAATCCTAGGAATGGGATTTACCAAATATACCAAATCAAAGGTAAGATACAATTGAGATTGAAGCAGATTTAACCCCTGCTAAGCAAGGAAAGTGGCCGCGGATCATGGCAATGGTCAACGTTCCAAAAATTGGACCAGGAAAGCTACCTTGCAACAGAAAATATCTAACACCAATATGGTAAACCCTAATGCAGAACAGCAGCGACGTCCGCTTACACAGTTTAATCAACAAGACCGTGCGACCACGAACACAACTAAACTCTGGGATAGAAAGGAAAACAGTCAAGAGAATTACCATTATAGAGGCTGAGGACATGGTGGGGTTCGAGGAAGAGGTGGAGGACGGGGAGAAAGTGGTGGAAGAAGATGACGAGGAGTTTATAGAACTGACGGAGGAGTATACGCCGGAGGCAGGTATGTTTACCCTCTTCAATATGAACCGCCGGTTCGTGAGCATCAATACTTTGAATCCGATATGGAGGCAAGTAGATATACGAATGACATGCTTTTGAACCAGGACATGATTGGCCGGATAGACATGGAGATCTCAGAGGAAGAAACGAGGCGGCAATGCATATGGATGAAGGTGTTGGTAACGCAGATGGTACAAGGGGTTTCTCAACGGAGGATTGAGAACCCAATAACTAAAATAAACCTAGAATCAGAACCCATGAAGATACTCTCTTGGAATTGCAATGGCACAAAGAATGAGACTTTTAGAAGAACTCTTCATGATATGATTGGTAATTACAGTCCAAATATTATTTTCTTATTAGAAACACAGGTGATGGAAGTGAGGGCAGAAGAAGTTTCAAGCCAAATTGGCTTCAGCAATGTATGTCGCGCTCCGATAGAGGGGCGGGAAGGAGGTATTTGGATGCTTTGGAATGCGGATAATATTCATATGGAAGTCCTGCAAACTACAACATAATTAATTCATGCTCGGATAGGGCCTCGGCTGGGATATGATTGGTGTTGCACCGGCGTGTATAGAAGCCCTAAATCGCATAAAAGAGAGGAGCTCTGGAATGCTCTTCGGTCCATCGGAGCGAACATGAACAAGCCCTGGATGCTTACTGGGGACTTTAATGACATCATGGGTCTGAGTGAAAAGCGAGGGGGTAGTCCCGCCTCTTGGAACAAATGTCAGAAGTTTGTTCAAAACATCAAAAGCTGCTCACTCATGAATATCGAATCTAATAGACCCAGATTCACCTAGTCCGGGACGGTCATCGGGGGCAGAAAAGTGAGAGAGATGCTGGATCATGTTTAAGCTACAACACATTGGACACAACGGTTCCCGAACAGCTCCACTAAAGTGCTGCCTAGAACTTATTCAGACCACCACCCCATTTTGACTGATACTAATGAAGTGGGAAGGCCGCGAAGGGAGGGACCGTTTCGTTTTAAAGCTGCTTGGGCGGATCATCCAGGCTGTCTTGACATGATTAAACAATATTGGGATCCTTCACAAGGGTTGGGAATGGCCCTGCAGGATTTACAAGATGAACTTAAGGAATGGAATGTAACAACCTTTGGAAACATCTTCCGAAGGAAATGTTTACTGAGGGCTAGACTCGTTGGAATTCAACGAGTTCTCTGCCATTAACATAATGAAGTGCTGATGAATCTTGAAACTGAGTTAGTTAAGGAATAAAATGAAGTTCCCAAGCAAGAGAAAACTCACTAGTTCCAAAAATCGAGGGTTAACTGGCTTCGTTTGAGTGACCGTAACACTTGATTTTTTTATCTCTCCACCCTTACACGCCAGAAACGGAATCGTATTGAAATGCTCAAGATAGATGAGGAGTGGTGCACGAACACGGACATTCTCAAAGCACATGTACACGGGTTCTTTACTCAACTGTTGGCTCCTACGGCAACGTTTGACATGGTGAGTTTACAACGAAGCAGGCTCCAGCGGGAAATTAGTCTGGAAAATGCAAACTTGCTGCTAAAGCCGGTTAGTAGAGATGAAGTCCGCTCTATTGTACGATCCATGAACGCCTACAAGGCACCTGGGCCTGATGGTTTCCAGGCTTTCTTCTTCCAAATGTACTGGGAGATTGTGGGTGAAGCGGTCACAGACTTGGTCGCTAGCTGCTTCCGCATGACTGAGATGCCCGAAGAGATGGGAGCAGCCCATATATGCCTCATCCCGAAAACCTAACAACCTAAGGATACAAGTGAATTCCGGCCGATTACGCTTTTGAATGTCAGATCCAAAATACTCACGAAGATGCTTGTTTCGAGGATCAAACCCTTCATATCTAACATTGTGGGGCCATTCCAGTCATCATTTATACCTGGTCGGAGTACACACGATAACATTCTAGTTTTGAAAGAATTGGTACATACGATGGCCATGTCCAAGAGCAGAAAATGAAGTATGTTGCTGAAGTTAGATCCTGCAAAAGCTTACGACAAGATAAATTGGCTCTATCTCGAGGAAACTTTATCATTTTTTAAATTCCCGGACAGCATAGTGCGGCTCATTATGAATGGGGTTAAAATGATTCAACCTAAAATCTTGTGGAATGGAGAAGCAACGGAGGGGATTATCCCGACTTACGGGCTCCGTCAGGGCGACCCGTTGTCACCTTACTTATTCATTCTCTGTATGGAACGACTGAACTATCTAATTGAGGAGGCTATTTCTTCAAATGAGTGGAGGCCGGTCCCAATCTGCAAAAGTGGCCCGAGTATTAGTCAATTGCTCTTCGCCAACGACATCATTTTAGCGGCTATGGTGACAAAGGATAATGTGAGACTGATTAACAATATCATGAGGGATTTTTGTGCTGTTTCGGGACTTAGTGTCAACATGAACAAATCCAAAGTTTGGTTTGCACCAAACGCGGACCCTCGGACATGTAATGAGGTTACTCAACTTCTAGGAATTCAAGCAGCTAGGGACATTGGCAAATATCTAGGGGGTGGATTTCAGAGATGGGAAGCCGTCACAGCGCACCTATATGAAAACCATCGAACGAGTTTTTTCGGGATGGAAGGCTAAATCTTTATCGGGGGGGGGGGGGGGGGGGGGGGTTTAACTCTGATGCGCTGGGTCACCTCGGCCATCTCGGT
>JBBMKE010411500.1:0-11580 GCA_037834125.1 Lippia alba | reverse complement strand
GGCATCGACAACGCTTCAATTTGGAAGTCTAGACCCGTCTTTGGTAAAGACCTTGTTTGCTAATGAAGGAACCAAGCAAGAAGCAAATCCCTCCAACCAAACGACAGATGATAGATGGATTCTTGTGACTCGCCGAAAAAGTCCAAAACAAGTTGGTCGAGTTCATCCAACGCCAAAGGAAAAGCCAAAGAAAATCAAGATCCATAGACGAAATCCACCAAGAAGTTCAAAGGATTCTCGAGCAACTCCAAAGAAATCAGAAAGAACCTTCAAGTCAAATCCGGCGACTCTTGGAGATTTCTTTCCACCTACATTTCTTGGAGGAGCCAACGATATGTTTCCAAGTAGCATCAACAAATCGACCAACAACACGAAGCTGTGCATCAACCTCCGAAAGCCAAACTCTCCAAAAAGGCTATCTTGAATGATGAAGTTTGCTCCATGATGCACGAGCCTAAACTGCACGTTACTCCTTGTTCGCATGAGTATAAACTGTGACAAAAAAAATAAAAAAAATAAAAAAAACCTTTGAACTACGTGATGACTTGATCCTCTTTTTTGGGGTACGTAGACAACTTGAATACTAAATTTTCAAGTGCAGTCAGATCTTCAAACAAATTCAAATTGTTCGTGAGTTTCAACAAGTTCGTGAAATTCCAACACTGGGGGCATGCGTTAGAGTCGTTCGGAACCAAAATCAAAGCAACGAACAACGGACAAATGCACAAACGCAAAAAGACATGGAGATATGAAAGATCAATCTTATTCCAAAAATTGGTGCTCTTTTACATCAAAGTGACAACAGAAATACAAAAAATGACAAAGATACTACGCTTTGTCTAAATTCTTCGCGTTGTCTCTCCAACTCTTTCAACAATTAAGTCTCTTGTCAGAGTTCCTAGCAAATTCAACATCTTCTAGACATCAAGTGGAGTAATGATTCGTTCCGCTTCTACACCGGAGTCAAAGTATCTTGGACTTCTCTTGTTGCCAATCAAGGAGTCTCGATCTTCCGGCGACCCATCTCCTCAACTCATTTTTTATCTTTAACCTGCAAAAACGGGAGAGAAACAAAAAAAAATGGAGGGGATTTCATTAGAAGAAAATGTTACGTGACTGTCATGGCAAGTTGAGTCTTTCCACTTCGTCATATTCCATCATGGCGACGTCTCCACAACACAAAATCATTTGGAAATGGATGGCATGTTGGCGAAATTGGTGGAGTCCGGCAAGATGTGAAGTCGTTGACCGCCGCTACCGCTCGTGGTGCAAATCCATGACGCGAAGGATTGATGGTCACCAACAACTTGCAACACTTTAACTTGATGGAGGTTTGAAGGATGTTCGACAACTCTTTCACCTCGTTGGCGATGGAAGATGATGATTTGCAGAAGTTTGAAAGGGCGGATTGCTTGTGAGCATCGCTAAGATAGTAGATAAAGTGCAGACAATCTTCACCGTCGTGGAAGCACGAAGTGGAATTTCAGCTACCAGAATCTCCATTTGTTTGGGAAAGGTCGGATGACCAAGTGGTGCTTTGTATTCATTGCAGGAATAGAGGTTGCAAAAAATGGAATCTTCGCGGATGTCGAAAGGAGGGACGTTCGAGTGATGCTTTGCCCACACGTCTCTGACGGCTTCAGCAACACAAAAAAACCTTCGTTGAGGCTAAAATGGTGCTGCATGCTATGGAGTCATCAGATGGTGAATGAATGGCCTTCATGGTTCCGAGTCGAGGTTCGAGAGCAAAGCTGTCCGGATCTCATCAATACTAAGGAAGGAGAGCGTCGCAGCACTGGTGCTTCAATCGGGGGCATAAGTCTAACACTTGTCTGCAACTGCAGGAATCTCGATGGCGTTGGATGATGATCGCGAACAAGCTGTGCGGATGGTTGTTTTGTCCTGAGATAAAAACTTCAAGCGAGCATCACTAAGGATGAGTTGATGGTTCTGGAACAAATTCCATAAGCATTTTTTGTGATGTCGAGGAAAAGATGGCGTCCAACTAATGCGGCGGTGGCGGTGGATAGTTCCTTCTTGGGTACAATTCCGATGGCAAGGATGCTACAAAAATGGTGGGATGCAGCAGTGACGGATTGCTGGTTCTTGTGCACACTCCACCATCAAATTTCTGCCCGGAGTCCAACTGTTGCGACGATGACAGTGGCGGCAACTCGATCCTTCGCTGGATGGTCCCAGTGGCGGTGAATTCCTCTGGTCTCGATGGAGTCGGCAGCCAAGAATGAGAAAATAATGGGCAAAGCGAATCAGGAAAGATAAAGTTGATATTTGATCGTCGTGGAAGGGAGCGTTGCTGAGGATTGCATCACGCTAAGATTCCAAATTTGTAATGGTGAATCCATTGCAGCAGCCTCTCACCCAAAAATTGATGGAGCATGAAGCAGCCTTAATGATGGAACAAGCTCTATTCCCGTGCATCTTCATATTTCTTGAAATATTGGAGGAACACAGCAAGTGAACTTTAGTTGCTCTCCGAATCCAATTATTGGTTATCGAGGATTGCATATTTCTATAACCAAAATGATGGTGCCTGCATATGTTAAAACAAAGGCATACAATTCTAAATATTGTGGTGAATTGGTTTTAACTTTAATCAGATACAAATTCTTTGAATAAGTCCGACAGATGTTGATCCTCGCCCATCAAATGCTTGTCAAGAAGCTCTGCTTTTCAGCGCTGGAAACAACACCGACAGCAAATTGATCTACAGTTCCAAAACAAGACCCATATCCAGAAATGATCGAGGCCCAGTTCTAAAAAGCGCCGAGACGAGGCCCTCTCGGCGTTCTGTTCCATCGCAGCTCCGATGGGCGTTCGAGTTGTTGTGGTGGATCCCTTCTTTCGCGCCAACGTGGCCACCGTTCCGCCGCAGTCGGAAATGCCCGCAATGAGCCAAGGTTGTGAAAAAGATATGGTCCTACCATTCTTTTAGTTGTTGCCGCCTCTGTTATGGTGGGAGTGAACGGCATGGCCAATCTTATATAGGCTCCAAGAAGATACGATTTATGGCGTTGATTATGGGGAGGAAAATCAGGCGCGCCGAAATCAAAGGAAGATAGACGATTTGCAGCAGCACATTTCCTTGGCTGATTTGAGGGTGATTTAAATTTCAATTTGGTTACCTCACTGATGACAAAAGGAATAAAGCTGAAAGCTTTTGCATCCACTAATGGCGGAACAGTGGAGGATTTATTCACGTGTAGGTGGTCTACATACACCAAAGTGTTGCTCATGAACGCCAAAGTGTTGTTGTTGCATTTATCAAAGATCAAAATCATTATCTGGGCCTCATTTTGGGCCAAAGGGGAAACAAGCATTGCTTCTACATCAATTTGGGCAATTAAATTTGGTGGTGCTGCACAAGCAATGTCCACGTGAGGATTACATCAAATTGGAAAATGATTGTTTCCAATTGGGCTCATTTGAAGCCCAAAGAAAAAAAAAGAGAAATGTTGGGTTATTTTATTTGTATCTCGGGCCAATTCAAGTTTATTTGGGCAGCCACAAATCTCAAATCAAAATGGGCCCAACACCAAGCAAATGAAAAAAAGAAATGGCGGAGTACTTCAAGCCCGGCCTCGCGAATGTTCGACGCTCGTTCCGAACCTTGAAGTGGGGGCATCTGTTGACACCGAAAATTCGGAAATAAATTAATTAGTGGCCCAAATAAATTGGCTATTAATTATCCATTAAAATAAAATAAAGCCCACTCTTTCATTGTGTGGTCTTTAAATCCATGTCCAAGCCCACGGAGCCCAAGACAAGAACCGAAGGCCTATAAATACAAGCCTCAATGTCAGAAGTTCATACACAATACACAACAACACAAATTCACAAACCACAACACAAGAGCAAAGACATTCAATATCTCAAGTATTCGAGCATTTGCCACTTGCAATCCCGAAGTGCTGCCCGTGCAACGAGTCAGCACTTCAACAAATTATACGTGATTCGAGATCAAGCATCAAACCCTCGGATCCACCCGCAAAGAAGAATAAGAGGATTTTACAGAGAATTGTAACACTTTTTACAATTAAATCAATAAAATCATTGTTTTCCCTATTTTCTTGTATTTTGCATTCAATTATTGCATATCCAACGAAAATTTGTGTAAACAGTTAAATCAAATCTTTTATCGGATCTAATCCGATCTCATTGCATTTGAATTCAAAATCAATTAACCCAAATATTATAAGATCCAGATTCAAATTTGATTATCAAGTTTTCTTATCAAATTCAAAATCTCCGGATCCGATCGAAATCCAACAATCTAACAGCAGCGATACATGTACAAATATGAAGAATTGAGTCTAAAGCAAAAACCAACACACGAAACAAATGCAAATTGGAACCACTTTGGTCCCACGCAAACTATGTATAAAAATTACAATCTCTATCCCCAGCTTAAATAAATGCATCCTACGCCATTCTGGAAGACCAGTTCAACATGAAACCCAGTGTTGAAGCCCATATTATGAGTCGATGGGCCAATTTATATTTCGGATCTCCACTACCTTAAACTCTTAGCCCAAAGGGTATTTAAAAATTTTGGCCCGCATGTTAGTCCTGATGCGGATTAAGTGGCGGAAGAATCTGGGGATGTGGCAGCTGATGCATGTATTAGCTGGAAACACCCCCAACGGTCGTAACCCATGACTTTTATGTCAGATAATTTCAATAATTTTTCAAATTTTGAATTAGCTGAGAAGGAGGGAGCTTCTCTAGAAAATTGTACGGGAAAAAATCAAATATTAATTCCCAAGGAAAAAGACTCAAAAGGCTTCAGGCAATTCAGGAAAGGAGGAAAAATCTGGGTGCTTCGAAGCAATAACAGATAAGTCCAAGAATCCTTCTCAAGAGAAATTTCCAAATCAGGGACTGATTAATGTGGGAGTCAGAAATTCTCAAAAACTCTCATTCTCTGCCTAAGATAACTTTTTCTAGCTTGTATCCAAAACAACAGAAGAAGCCCTGCCTAATATATTTATCATAATTAATGTTGAAAGTATCTCTTGGCTTAATTGAAGCACCATTCAATCATGACAAGCTAATAAATTGATTAAAGATATTTCATATATCTTAATTAGTGAAGTGCGAAAACATATTTTTAATATTTAGAAGTTTTATTTCGATTATATATATTCGGAAACATATTTAGTGAAGTGCTTATATTATTTATAAAATAATATTTAAGGGTTTTTTTTAAATAAAATGGTTAGGGAGACCGTGAGGTTATTAACGAGACCCCTCCTCATAAATTAATAACCATAACTAACCGAGTACATGTGATGGTGGAAAATCCACAGACATCAAGGGAAAACAAGCAAAAATGCCCAACAAACGAGTTCGGCAACTCAAAGCATTATAATTAAACAATCCCTCATGCCTAATGAATTAATAGGAATCCTGGCCGCGAACGGCGCCCAATCTTCCAGGCGGCGGTATTTATCAGTGTGACAACATACTTGCAGCGGTATTTATCAGTGTGACAACATACTTACAGCACGTATTCACAAACATTTCGAAGGCGTCCACAGGATTAAATCGCCACAACACCCCATATCATCGTAACGCCGGGGCAAAGACACACGATTCTTATGCGTAAGTTGCATCAAAATCAAACCGTCAATTGCATATTTGTAAGCTGGCATCTGGAAGCTTACCACATCCTTATAGCATTCATTTCTCCAGTCATCTCTAAACCTCTGCCAATACAACAAGAAAACAATACCTTTCTCAAACTTCTTAGCCCAAATTGCGTATTTAATTATAAGAACAATGCATTTATCAGCAATAATAACTTTATAAAATAAACCTGTACAGACTCCAAACATCTTTGTTGTATTCCCAATTCTTGTTCATCATTCTGCCATAATGCTCCCGTCTACATGCCAGCTTTAATTCTTCAATAAACCTGTGGCATTGCATTAAAAAACCCCAATTTAACCAACCAAAACTAACCTTATACATTATTGTCTAATATAAGGAAGTTCCCACTCATCCATCAGCAACAGTCCCTTGAGTTCCAGGAAAATTGGACTGTCCGGAAAGCTCCAGTTCTCTTGAGAGTTTGCTCCTTTGTTAGCAAGTATAGCAGCTGCACTATTTTCTTCCCTGAAAACGTGAGAAATCTGTACGTCCATAGCTTGTGTCAGATAACGAATCTTCAAGATGAGATGATGCGTGACCAAGTTCCCGAAAAATCCTCGCGTTATGGTATCCAAAATCACTCTAGCATCCACTTCAACCCATAACCTCCGACAATCGATATTATAAGCTGTTCGGACCCCTTCCCAAACAGCCTGTAACTCAGCCATAACATTATTTCCTATTCCAATTCCAATGTTGTAAGCCGGCAAAACTTTACCATTCTCGTTCTGAATCAGCCCACTGATTCCTGCTGGTCCTGGATTACCCTTAGAAGAGCCATCCATATTCAATTTTAACAATCCAACCGAAGGTTTTCTCTAATGCACCACAAATGGAATTTTAGGCTTCGGTTTCAGTATGAAGACTCTGAGCTTCGTAGAGACATGTACATCTCCACGCCACCATGAGCGATCAATTTATTTCAACCTGTGGAGATCAAAAAGATGTTTAGAAACCCGTTGAATAATATTATAAGAAGAAAATTTACCTCCATTATGTTTCGCATTGTTTCTTTCAAGCCAAGTGTACCAAAAGTATCAGAAATGGGACGACTAAACGGACATGCTTCTGCCCACTATATGGAGTCGAAATCATCCAAGCTTTGATAACCAAAGTCGTCTCCGTTGTTTGCATATTTGTGTTAGAGTTTAGAGAGAACATGATTTGGGGATTTATTCTTGTATTACTGAATTATGTGTGTAACATTGTACAAAGATACGGTATAAGTAATTACATGCTATCAACTAATAAAGGTAAGTCAACTATGTTATATACAAAGAGGATCCCTAATTTTCAGCTTTCCTAACACTCCCCCTCAAGTCGAGTGTCGGGTCTTCGATGCTCAACTTGCTCAAAACTTCGCTGAAAATCCTTCCATTTACCGCTTTAGTTAGGATATCAGCCAATTGATCTTCAGATCTCACAAACGGAATATTAATCACCCGTTCTTCCAATTTTTCCTTAATGAAGTGTCTATCGACTTCCACATGCTTCGTTCGATCATGCTGAACTGGATTTTCTGATATGCTGATCGCTGCCCTGTTATCGCATTTCAGCTTGCAAGCTTCTTTTGTTGGAAATCCAACTTCTTCAAGCACCTTCCTCAACCACAAAACTTCGGTTACTCCCCGTGCAATTCCCCTGAACTCCGCTTCTGCACTAGACAATGCTACCACTTTCTGCTTCTTGCTTTTCCAAGTCACCAAGTTTCCTCCAACCAGTGTGAAGTACCCGGATGTCGATCTCCTGTCTATTGGATTCCCAGCCCAGTCTGCATCGGTGTATGCCTCAATGTCCAAGTGCCCGTGTTTCTGATATAAAACACCCCTTCCCGGATGTCCCTTTAGATATCGGCACACCCTCAATGCCGCTTCCATATGCTCCTTTTGAGGCCGGTGCATGAATTGGCTGAGTACCCCAACTGCATAGGCTACATCTGGTCGAGTATGCGACAGATAAATCAACTTTCCCACTAGGCGTTGGTACTGCCCCTTGTCAGCATCTTCTCCCCCATCTACTATCTGCAATCCATGGTTTACCACCATTGGAGTATCAGTTGGCTTACATTCAAGGAGTCCAACCTCAACAAGCAAATCAAGAACAAACTTTCATTGGGATATGAAGATGCCTCGCCTCGATCTAAGCACTTCTATGCCAAGAAAGTACTTCAATTCCCCCAAATCTTTCATCTCAAAGTCCTGGAACAAGTTCTGCCGAAGTTGAGCTATTTCATCTGAATCATCCCCTGTGATAACCATATCATCCACATAGATGATCAAGCAGGTGACTTTTCCACTTCTTCTCTTGAGGAATAAGGTATGGTCTGAGTTACTCTGGTGATATCCATAACCTCTCATGGCCATAGTAAATCTCCCAAACCATGCTCGTGGTGACTGTTTCAGACCATACAGAGCCTTCTTCAACCTGCATACTTCCCCCTTGTCATATCCCTCTGAGAAACCCAGGGGTGGTTCCATATATACTTCTTCCAGTAAATCACCATGCAAGAAGGCATTTTTTACGTCGAACTGATGCAATGGCCAATCCTGGTTTGTTGCTATCAAGAACAACCATCTGTTATCAGTAAGTGCCTCTTCAACTTTAGTGGGGATCACAGTAGAGTATACAGATGTGATATAAGCCTGAGCTTGACGCGATAAGTTCCTTTGTGCCATATTAGCCACTGGGTATCTCGAGGTTTTATTCCCAAGCTCTGGTTCATATCTCTTGGGTGGAATGCCTCTGTTGGCTCGTGGTGGTAACACATATCTGGATTCTGGTATTTCTGAGTTATGTATCTTGGACTCCCCCTGTCCGTCTTGAATTCCTGCACTGTTAGGTTCATGCTCATTTATAGAACAAGAAATACCAGAACCTGAATCACTGTCACATACCTCGGGGATATCCGTCGGGATGAGTGGAGGCGTGATAGACGGTATGATGGTGGTGGTGGTGGTGGGCTGTACTGTAGGAGATGCAGGCTCGTTGGTTTCGCCTACTTGCTCTGTTAGGACTATGTCTGGCCAAGAGGGCAACCATCCTAGTGACTCCTGTGTTGTTGTCTCCCCCTGAGCACTAGGTTGGTGAAAAAAATACTCTGTTTCAAGAAAATTACATTCCATAGTCGTATACAGACGACAAGTAGATGGGTGATAACACCGATAACCCTTCTGATTAACCCCATACCCCACAAAAACACACTTGAGAGAGCAAGGATCTAATTTGGTTCTTTCTGACTTAGGGATATGAACGAAAACAGAGCACCCGAAAACCCGGGGAAGAAGAGCTAAAGAGGAAGGTATGCTGACCTGACTACCCAAAAACTGAAGTGGAGTTTGGAAACTTAGTGGTTTAGTGGGAAGACGATTGACAAGGTACACGGAAGCTGCTACTGCCTCTGGCCAAAGGTATTTAGGACACTGGGACTCAATCATAAGGGCCCTAGACATCTCAAGGAGTTGACGGTTCTTACGTTCAGCTACCCCATTTTGTTGAGGAGTATGGGAGCAAGTGGTTTGATGAACGAGCCCATTTTCCTGAAAGAAATTCTTTAAAGTGGAGTTAACAAATTCCCCCCATTATCAGATCTAAGTATTTTAATCCGGGATTTAAACTGGGTTTGCACCATTTTAAAGAACTCCATAAACTTTAGAGGTACTTCAGACTTATTCCTCAAAAAATAAATCCACATCATGCGAGAACAATCATCCACAAAAATAACAAAATACTTAAAACCATGGTCACCAATATTTGGGGCAGGCCCCCAGACATCTGAATGAATCAAAGAAAAAACGTCTTTTGCCCGAGAGTTCGAGGGCCAGAAATGTTGTCTATGACTTTTAGAAAGAAAACATGTCTCACAAGACAACTGACTATTCTGTGGAAAAATCTTAGGAAATAAAGTCTGAAGATAACCTAATGATGGGTGACCTAACCGACGATGCCACAACCACTGTTGGCGGTCCACTGTCCCGTGAGCAAGCGCTGCAATCCCTTAGTGAGCCACCTCATCCACGTAGTACAACCCATCCTGCTCAGTACCACGCCCAATCACTCTCCCCGATTGAATATCCTGCAACAAGCAAAAAGAAGGATATATTAAGGCCATGCAGTTCAATTCTTTCGTTACATGACTAATAGACAGTAATTTGCATGACAGGCTTGGCACATGTAGACAGTTTCTTAAGTTAATCGAGGGAGAAATTGAAATATTTCCCCTTCCATGAACCGGGGAAGATCCACCATTAGCACTTTGGATCGAAAATTTCTTGGCTACTGTATAATTTGGCAAGTCACCCTTGTCGAATGTCATCGTATCCGACGCCCCACAGTCAAAAAGCCAACGAGAGTCTTTATCACTATTCTGTACGTCAACCTGCTGAGAAATATATGCCACATTCTTTCCAACTTTTTTATTACAAATACAAGTGGAATTATTACTAATCATTGGGGTATGGCAACAGAAGGTATTACACGATTCTGAAATGGAGAAAATGCTAGAATTAAACTCAGAATTGAGGGGAGGGTAGGATGGGGATTCCACCCGGCCCATCCCTTTACCTAAAAGAGCTTTCCCTTTCTTCTCATTTCTATCACCCGCCGCCATCTCCTGATTACTCTCCTCTCCACCGCCATTCTCCCTCACGGTGGCCTGATGTGCTGCTGCAAATTTCCGTTCGCCGGTGTAGCCCGGCATTGTTCTGTCTCGCCGTCGGCTACGCCAGCCTTCCGGCCACCCTATAATCTCAAAACACCCTTCTTTCTTATGACCGGACGCCCACAATTTTTGCAGGTGATGGGATTCCGGTCGTCGCCTCCTGGGTTAGAGGTGACGGTCCCTCGCGTGTCTGATTCGGCGGATCGCGGTGCTGAGACTGGCCTGAATCGAGGGTTTTCTCCCGAAGATGGTGACGAAGGCTTTCCTCGTTCCCGGAACTTCTGCGTTGCAAAGCCGGTGCCCACGCCGGAGTTACTAGAGTTTCCCGCCGATGATGCAATCCGATCTCCTCCCAAAATTTCCCGTCGTGCTGATTCTCGTCGGATGGTGGCGTATGCTTTCTCCACCGACGGCAAGGGGTCTTCCTTCAATAGATCTCTCCGTTCTGTGTCGTAACGATCGTTTACCCCGGCGAGAAATTGAAAAGGACGGGTCTCGGATCTGATGCGGTTAAATGTCCCAATATCACTTTCGCAGGTCATAGGGTTTGGTTGCCTAGCTTCGATTTCCTTCCATATCCGTTGAAGATTGCTGTAGAATTGCTCGATTGTGTCCGTGCCTTGTTTCATGCTGTTCGCTCGGACGGCAAGATCGAAGATTTGGAAGCTATCTGCTCCGGATCCATATGTTGCCATCAATCCGTCCCATAAAGCTTTTGCCGACGGGTACTCGGCAAAATTCCCTACAAGGTCTGGCTCCATGTTTTCTAGCATCCATGAACAAACAATCAGATCAGTTTGTTCCCACCTATGGTAAGTGGAGTGATCAATCGCCGGCGGTGCAGGTACGCCAGTGATGTGGCTGAGTTTCCCCCTTCCCCCGATTGCCATCTTCATTAATCGAGACCAAAGGGAAAAATTGAACTGGTTGAGTTTGATGTTTATATTTACTGATTGAGGGATGTGGAACTGATTAATCTCTGGTTGTGACTGCTGCTGTAGGGTCTGGAATTTGGTTTCGATGATGCTTGCTAATTGGGTGGCTAAGGAATCGACGGGCTGCTGCGATTCCTTGCCGGCACTGGATACGCTGTCGTCGGCCATGGCCGAGATGAGTTGAAGTACGTGATGAGCAAGGGTCTGATCCGTTAATGGATCGTCGCCCGCTCTGATACCATGTTAGAGTTTAGAGAGAACATGATTTGGGGAATTATTCTTGTATTACTGAATTCTGTGTGTAACATTGTACAAAGA
>JBBMKE010411490.1:0-11581 GCA_037834125.1 Lippia alba | reverse complement strand
AGCGGGCTAGAATGCCCAAACGAACGCGCAGAACGTTCAACAGCTCCAGCAACCTCCTTCACCTCCCCCTCTGAGGGATGACGGCCCACCGAGGGTGGATCAACAACTCCCACCGCCTCTTCCGCTGAACATGACCTATCCTCAAAGGGTGAAGGAGGAAAACGACGACGATAAGGTCCAATCGAGGATCTTAAGGAGAACCCAAGTGAGGGATGAAGTTAATCCCCAACTCCGCAACATTCAGGACCAGCTCAACGACCTCCAAGACATGGTGCAGCAGCTCTCTCAAGAGCGAGGGCCCAAGTCTCCCATTAGGGAGGCGAGGGATCCAGGGCCAGAGATGCTCTCGAGCCACGTAGACCACCGCAGCACGAGCGAAGAGATCGCAACGATGAACACAGGGGCTACAACCGAAACAGAAGGGAGTACCAACTCATGGAGATCTCTCCCCTCGCAGACGAGGTTCTTATGACCCGAGCTTTCGGACTCCATCAACCGGTACGATGGAACCACTGACCTAGTGGAGCATCTCAACCACTTCACCCACCTGATGCACCTCTAAGAGCATCCTCTGCATTACTGGGCCAAGCTGTTTGTCACCTCGCTCGAAGGCATGGCCCAGAAGTGGTACAACAAGTTACCTCAACGCTCGATCCGAGGGTATGGAGACCTCACAGCCTTGTTCAGCCACTTCAACTCCGTGAAGGCACCGGCCACTGATGCAACCATGCTCTATCACATCATACAAGGGCCCACCGAGACCCTCCGGTCCTTCGTAGGGCAATTCAACAAAGAAATTTTCCTCGTCAAGCAACCCTCGATGGTATTCATCCATCACGTGCTTTTCTAGTCTATCAATCATAAGAGCTACGTGAGTAAGGAATTCGCTGAGGAGGTAATATTGAAAAAGCCCCAGACTATGCTCGAACTGAGGAGATAGTAGACTCATTTTTTGCCCTTGAAGACATGTATCAAGCTCGGGAGCGAGCCCTGGCTAACCTTCATCCAATGGTAAGGGCCCTGGATAGGGGAGAGCCAGCCAAGAAGGATCATCGCCGTAGTCCACCCCGTACAAGGAAGAACGCATCACCACCACGAAGGGCTGAGCGCGAGCGTATCCCGCTCAACAGGGCTATCACCGAGATTTATTTGTTGGCAGACAAGAAGCTTTTCAAACGGCCGATTAAAATGAGAGAGACCGAGGCTCAAAAACTCTCGAGAAAGTACTGTGTCTTTCATAAACAAAAAGGCTATGACACCAATGATTGCCACCAACTTGAGAGAGAGATTCAGAGACTCATCGCTGGGGGATACCTTAAAGAATTTGTGAGGGCCTTGAAAAGGTTCGACGAGCGTTGCAACGAACGCGCTCGTGAAGGGAGAAGGAGCCGCTCGCGCTCAAGGAGCCCTCGCCCGCCACCAGAGGCGAGTCACCGAGGGAAGCAGAAAACTAGAGAAATAGAGAACTAGCCCTACGCGGTCATATATGATCGCAGGGGGTCATCGGGGGGAGACTCCAATTCCTCCCGCCGTCGCCTGATGCGCAGTTACGATCAGAAATTCCAAAGGGTCTAGGCCATCTATTCTGTGGAGATGAGTCAATGTTCGAGTGAGAACGATATCGTAGGCTTTAGCGACAAGGACCTTGGCCACATTGTAACACCCCATGGGGTCAGCAAAACCTCTGACTGCCCCATGGTGGTTAGTCTAGACGTACACAACCATGTTGTAAAGAGGGTCTTGGTTGATAATGGAAGCTCTGTCAATGTTTTACCTTACTCTACTTTTCAAAAAATGAACCTTACCAACATTCCCCTTGAGCCCCTCAAAACAGCCCTCATTGGCTTCGGGGGCTCCGAGATCGTCCCTCGCAGACAGATACGCTTGGCCACCTCTTTTGGTCGTGCCCCACAACGTAACACTCTTAACGTTCTGTATGTGGTTGCTGAAGTGGATCTGCCGTATAACATCATTATCGGGCATTCTGCCCTCATGGATTTCAAAGCTGTGATATCAACATACCACCAAAAGATCAAATTCCCCATTCCCGAGGGAATAAGAGAGGTCCTATGCAACGTGAATGAGGCTTGGGAGTGTTACATTTTGTCGTTTCGTAGCCACAAGTCAAAGCATGCCATCCAGCAGAGCTCAATGAAGAAAACCGTCGACTTTCCGAAGCTCGACGAAGATGGCCCCTAGAGCAAACGGGCAAAACTCTACAAAAAAAGAACAGTAAGCGAGGATCCAAAGCTCCTGCAAATAGTGAGCCCCCTGGAGCTGTGGAAGAATCCTCGGATAGCGACAAGGATCCACTCTCGGTGGAAACAGATAATCCCCTCACAGGTAAGAAATCGCTCGAGGCTCCACGACCGGAGGTAAGGATCGAACCGATTGAAAAATTCCTCACCATCGAATTGGAACCTAGGAACCCCGAGAAGACCACCCAGATTGGCTCAAGCCTCGAGGGCCCGGCGCAAGCATGATGATTAACTTGCTCCGTAATAATCTGGATGTCTTCGCCTGGAAGGCCTCTGACCTTACCAGTATAGACCCGAGCGTTATAATCCACCGGCTGAACGTGGACCCTGCCTTCAAGCCTATCAAACAGAAAAAGAGAGACATTCAGGGGTTCCGTAAGCAAGTTATCGAGGGAGAGGTCAATAAACTCATCGATGCTTAGTATATTAAGGAAATCCTATACCCAGAATGGCTATGTAATGTCGTTCTTGTGCCCAAAAGCAAGAACAAGTGGCGCATGTGCAATGATTTTACGGATTTGAACAAGGCTTGCCCTAAAGATCCCTATCCCCTACCTCGCATCGATCAACTAGTGGACTCAGCGACAGGCTGCGAGCTTATAAGCATGATGGACGCATTTCAGGGGTACTACCAGATATTCATGGCCCCCGAGGATCGTCCTAAAACTTTTTTTGTTGTGCATGTGGGTGTTTATTGTTTCTTGGTCATGCCCTTTGGCCTCAAGAACACCGGGGCAACGTATCAACGTTTGGTTAACAAGATGTTTGAACCAGAGATTGGAAAGTCCATGGAGATTTATGTGGATGACATGATTGTAAAGACCGAGCGTCAGGCCTCACATTTGGATGACCTCCGACGAGCGTTCAACATCATCCGCCAGTATGGCATGAAGCTCAACCCCTCAAAATGCACATTTGGAGTTCGAGGTGGCAAGTTCCTGAACATACCCTGAAAAGATTAAGGAAATTCTGGACATACCTTCCCCTCGGAACGTCAGAGAGGTCCAGGTATTGGTTGGAAAGATAATCTCACTCGATAGACTTATCTCTCGGTCCGCCGATCGAAATCTGCCCTTCTTTAAGATTTTTCGAAATGCTCGCAATTTCGAGTGGACTGTGGAATGCGAGTAAGCCCTCCAAAGCATGAAATATTACCTCTCGTGTGCCCCTATTTTGACAAAACCAGTAGAAAGAGAGCATTTCTTCATTTATCTTTCAGTTTCCTCAGAGGCCACGAGCGTTGTCCTGGTCGCCATACGCCAGGGGAAACACCTCCCCGTGTATTATTTGAGCAAAACCTTGCAAGGGGCGGAGAAATTTTACGCCAAAATTGAGAAGTTTTCCTTTGCTCTTATTAACGCTTCTCGACGATTAAGGCCGTACTTTCAGGCACACTCCCTCACAGTGCTTACAGACCAACCCCTCAAGTAAGTTCTTGTCAAGCCTGATGTCTCCGGAAGGCTAATCAAATGGTCTATTGAATTGAGCTAATTCGACATCAACTTCGAACCTCGTACAACCATCCAGGCCCAAGTAGTGGCGGATCTATTGGTAGAACATTTTGGGCTGGACTCTCTATCGCTCGCAGACGAGGGTCTATAGCTGCTGCACACTGATGGTTCCTCGACCTCACAAGGAGGGGGAGCCGGGTGACCCTCAGGGATCCCCATGGTACGGAATTGGACTTCGCAATCAAACTTGCTTTTCAAGCTACCAACAACGAAGCTGAGTATGAAGCGCTTATCCAAGGGCTTAGAATCGCTCGGAAAAGCAGAGCCAACAGGATAACGGCTTATGTGGACTCCCAGTTGATTTCTAGTTAAATTGATGGGACATATGAAGCCCGAGAAACCACCATGGTGCGCTACTTGGCAAAAGCAAAGAAAATCATCGTTGAATTCAAAGAGTTCCACTTGCTGCAGGTCCCGCGAGCGGAGAACGAACGCTCGGACGCCCTTTCAAAATTTGCATCCTCCATTGATGGGGCCTGCGAGCGTGCTGTCACTTTCCTTAGAACCGAGAGGCCGTTGATAGAAAAAGGGGGACCTCCAACCCAGGTCAACATGATTGATCCTTCCGAGCCATGCTGGCTAGATGCAGTCATACTATTCCTCTGCGACGGTATCCTGCCGGGCGACAAAGTGAAAGAGAGGAAGATAAGGAGCAAAGCCCCCATGTACTCTCTGGACAATGAGGGACGCCTCTTCAAACGCTCGTTTTAGGGCCCATCTATGCGATGCTTGAGGCCCTCGAAAGCTAAGAAAGTTTTAGAACATATACACGGTGACAGATGTGGAAACAACTCTGGTGGTCGGATCCTTGCCAAGAAGGTTCTGAGGAGTGGGTTTTATTAGCCTTCAGTCTTGCAGGACGTCATCAACTACTCCAAGAGATGCCCCAAGTGCCAATTCCATGCGAACATCCCTCAGCTTCCAGCAACCCAGATGATCCCCATCGACGTCTCGTGGCCCTTCGACCAATGGGCTATTGACATTGTAGGACCCCTTCCTCTGCCGGTCGGACAACAAAAGTTTGCTATCATAGGGGTAGACTACTTCACTAAGTGGGCCGAGGGAGAAGCCGTCGCTAAATCACCTTCCGGACAGTTAGGAATTTTATATGGAAAAACATCATCTGTCGTTACGATATTCCGAGAGTACTCATTTCTAACAATGGATCACAGTTCATCGCTGCAGACACCCAGGATTGGTGCTCGGAACTTGGGATTGTGCAGCGCTTCACTTCCGTTGGCCATCCACAGGCTAACGGTCAAGCCGAAGTGACCAACAGGATCATACTCCAGCATCTCAAAACGATGCTCGAGAGCAAGAAAGGAGAGTGGGCTGAGGAACTCCAAGGAGCCCTCTGGGCGTATTGTACTACCCCACGAACGGCAACAGGCTAGACTCCCTACGCCCTAACGTACGGATCCGAGGCAATGATACCTGCAGAACTCGCCCAAGAGTCTGCACGCGTAGCCTATTTCTAGCCCATTGCTAACAATAGCAATCAAGTGTTGGAGTTAGATTTGATCGACGAAAAGCGTGATACCGCTTGGGCTCGTATTCACAAATACAAGGCCGCAGTCGCCTCACAATACAACAAATGTGTCAGGGAAAGAACCTTCCAACTAGGAGACTTAGTTCTCAAGAAAGTTGAGGTCTCTAAGCACGTGGGTAAGTTGGATCCCAACTGGGAAGGCCCCTTCAAAGTTGTACAGGTACGAGCAAACAACACCTACCTGCTAGAAACTTTGCAAGACGAGCGTCTACCCCGACCGTGGAACGTTTGCAATCTCAGAAGATTCTACGTATGAGACTTGTATCGTTCCCCTCGGGACACTTTGTATTTCTCTCAATGAAATAAAAAGCATGGAATACAGTCGATTAATTTACCTTTAAATTATTGTTATCCTTTACCATTAATTTGTGCAAAACCCTTCATGAGGGTTAATTATGCTTAACTCCGTGTCGAGCCAACTCCATGTTGAAACAACATTATACTACTACTCTACTCCCTCGGACGTGAGCGGACCCAGTAGAAAGAAACGAAAGCAAAGTAAGCTCGAGGATTCTATCCCAGCTTACGCTTAAGATCCTCTGATGGATCACTATACCTGAGCCCCTCGAAGGATAACTCTGATCCTTCGATGGGTCCATGCATGGAAATCCTTTAACGGATTGTTCTCTATTGCAACACTTAGCAAAATTTCTAAAAATTTTCTATGTTCAAAACATGCTCATGTACCAGCGCAGTTAATTATTTCTGCTCTCTAAAAGCCTTCTATACTTGGCATATACTTGGGCTAATCTGAATTTCTTATTGTGAGTATGGGGCCAGAGAGATCCCCATGCGGACACACCCTCGTGCCCCCATAAGCCAACTACGACATTCTATCATTCACGTATGCAAATACTTTAATTATTCCTACGCTCTAAGATTTTCTATATTTAGGATCAACTCCAAGTATTTTGGGTTCCTTATCCTCTTCTGGCCAGGGTGATCCTTGTACGGATGCTCCCAACTCTGGAATTCCATTAAAAACGCTCAGATATGCATTCTCAAATGTGCAGCCGACAGAGATCAACAATCAAACACATCATTCATGGAAGGAAAAAACTCAATCAGAAATAAATGAAATCTTTATTCACTGAAAATAAGCATTGACAGAAATTGCAGTGAGTGATCAGGATATTACACTTTCTGGAAGTAAGAATTGTTCAAAACACGGCAAAATGCGAAGACTGCTAATCTTAGAAATAGAAACTATGGCAGAAAATCAAGAAACAGGAGCATTGGAAGCTTGAGCATCAGGAGCGTTGGCAGGGTTAGCTTGAGCGTTGGGAGCCGGACCCTCTGGCTCCAGAGGAGCGATAGCCAAAGGCGTTGGATTCAGGGGCTGCCCACCAAGGGAAGATCTCTCGCCGGCTGCGTCGTCGAGCGTTAACCGGCCTTCTTGAGGCCTATTGGCAGCTAAAAACCCCGCCTACATAGTGTGCACTAGTTTAGCATACTCAGGCTCTGCCATGTCTTCCTCTGAAGCCTCGTCTGTGACCCCTGGAATTGGCTCCAAGTTTTCATCCTTCTCCATATCCAGTTCCGGGTGCTCTCGAGCGTTAGTAGGGGCTAAGCCTAACTTGATCAATTGCCCGATGGCCTTCCAAAAGAAAACCTGGGTCGTAACGAAGCAGTGTAAGTTGGCCAAGAAATCAAACGCCTTGGTACGCACAAACTTCTTGACCGCCTCCTTGCCGGCCCTCAACTCTATGGCCAACGAGCGGTTCTCCACCTCTTCAATTTTCTTGGCCAACTCTTGGAGTTTTGCCTCACGGCCCGCTGCGTCTTTCTTATACTGCTTTTCCCTCTTGGTCCATTCTCGAAATCCTTCTTGCGCTTAGCCCCCATGGCTTGCATCTTCTGTTCGAGGGTCTCCAAACAAGTGTTCCTATCTGTCAGGGAGACTTGGAGGGATCCAACCTCATAGTTCAGATCCACGATCTGCCGCTTGAGAGCTTCTGGATCGTTGACCCTCACGAGTCTCTTGTAGTGAGTCTTGCGCTTGGCGTAGGCCTGCGCCCGCATCTCCATGTTCCTCAGCCTCGGAAGTACTTCCTGCACAAGGAATACTTACTTAGTTGGAAATTCAATGGGGTTCAAGTAAGTCTACAAGAAAAATTTTAAGGGAGAAATGGTATTACCGCTACCAAAGCATGACTCGCATCAGCTATAACCTCCTCAATGGGTTGCTCGTTCATGAAAATATGGTCTCTTGTAAACTGGACTTGATCCAGCACCCCATCACTGATCAATTTGGAGGTTAAACTATTTTTCAGCATAACTGGCCCATCCTTGGCGGACCTCTCATAACGAGCGTCGCCCTGATGCTCAAACTGCCAGAATTTTTTCTCTTCGGACGAAGAGGTGTAGCCATCATCAAACTCGATCGGGCCTACCACTACCTTCTTCCCTTTACCTATCACCCGTTGCGAATCCCTCATCCTCCTATACTTCTTCGAGGGGCCCGAGCGTCCAACTCCACCTTCTTTTATGACGATCCCTTGAGCTGAGCCACGGGATTTCTTTTCGCTCGCGGCACCAGTCTTTACGAGCTTCCGCTTCCGTTTAGAGGAATCAACTGCAGCATCTTGACCCTCAGTACTTCCCGAGGCTGGTGGAGCCTCCTGTCTCTTCTGACCATCGTCCGTCCGGCTCGCAGGAGGAGTTGGAACTTGAAGTGTCCCAACAGCATCATCGCTCGGAGCACGAACCTTCAGCAAAGACACTATCTTGGAAGCTGCTCTTCCTACCATTAATACTTCAATTGTTGCATCAACACAATCCAAAAGCGAGCGTCAGGGCAGTGCTCAAGGTAGAAAAGATAAGGAAAAACAAGTACTTAAAGTAAACATGCATCACAACAACGTTATGCAGGAAGTTAGTAGGTTACTAAAAGTTAGCTCCTAGAAAGCTAACCGTCTCTGTCTATGACCTCCGTGGGAGGGTTCGCAATGAGCCTCAGATGAGCTGAAAGTCCAAAGCGAAACAAGGATTCCTCTTTTTGCAAAAGTTCCTCTATCTCCATGAAAGTGCCCTCGTCTTTCATTGCGGATGCCAGACTCCTAGCCCAACTCTCGAGGTCAGGAGCGGGAGACCTTTCCCTTACTAGAGGACTGTCGCCATGCGCGACCCACCTCTTGGTTACCCTAAACATCTCGTCGGGTCCGTTTACGAAGAAGAATTTACTCTTCCACATTTCTCCGAGAGAGTCCTTCGAGGAATGAACAATCCTCATATACCTCTTGGAAGAGATGTAGTAGAAGCCTACTTCTGGCGACGATCGTGAGGATTTGGCCACTTGGAAGAGCTTTATGAAATTGGCTGCCGAGGGTTCCTGTCAGGTCGCCTGCATAAGGGCAATAAAAGAATTGATGAGGGCTAGTCCATTGGGTAAAACTTGAGATGGGCACAGATCTAGAGAGTTAAGTATGTCTCTCATCTCTTGAGGGATAGGGAATCTCAATCCTCCCAGAGCCATGACATCCCTGTATACGGTCATGAATCCCTCGGGTGGGTCATTGGCTCTATCGTTTGCATCTGCAGTACGGTCGGGACCCACAAGTCCGGAGCCCAGTATGTACCGTCCATCAACTTGTCCACATCCTTTTGAGTCATCGTGGACTTAATTTGGCTCGGAGGCTTCTCAGTTTTATGCTTCAGGGGCCCTTTCCCCTTCTACTTCTTCTTCGCGGGCTCTCCCTCTGCCGCTCGCCCAGAAGTCCCCGCCTCCTCAAGATCTGTCGCTGCAGTTATCCTGTAATAACGACAGTGCTTGTAACGGGAAGAACCCTCTCCCCCTGCTGTGTCAGTAATGCTGAATTGTCCAGCTGAGCAAATAGTGTATCCACGTTGTCCGGATTTTCTTCACTTATGCCCCGGACCGCGACATTCAACTCCTCATCACCACCGGTCCCACTGGCACTGGCCACCGGCAGTACAACCGGAATACCCTCTTTGTCTTACTCCACCATTCTTGCCGGGGCAGCCTCCGGAACCCTCCTATTCTTTCGGAGAGGGGAAACGTGCGGGGATATCTCATCAATCTCCAGGGTTGTATCGTAAACCGCAGTATTATCAGGGGAATTCTTTCCAGCCATGGGATTTAAGTCCAAGTACTAGAAAATTCAAGAACGCACCTACCAACCTAAAAATCTAACGCACCTACCAACCTAAAAATCTAAAGTTTCACAATCCTGTAACTCCCACACAACGATCCTCTCTACCTAATCTACTGTTAGTAGCGGAGTTTATCAGAGAAAGAAAATACCTTTGTATGAGAACTTGAGAGTTATCGCCGGAGAGCGCAAGACTTCGCAGATATTTCTTATGGTTTAGAAGTGTTTGAAAGCATAAAAAATGGTAAAGGATTCGGAAAATCCTATTTATACGGGGAAGAGATGTGCATATTTCAAAAACGCAATCATTCCCGCGTTGGTAACTGCTCCACTTTTAGTAACTGCCGCACGTCACCCGGAGTACACGCGCCCACGTTCCCACTTTGCATTAAATGCGCCTGCCATAAAGTAACCTCCGATAAGACGACATTTAATGCCTTGCAGAAGGTGTCCGTTGCTGGAACGCTCGGACTGATCTACAACTGTCAAACTTGGACTCTCTGCATTCGAAGAATCGCTCGTGGACCTTTGAAATTCCAAAGTATGCTCGAGCTACACTACGGAATTTGGGGGGCAAATGACGGACCCAAAATACGATCATATCTACACCGTCCACGTGGCACGATCGAATACAGTGGTACCACATTGAAATGCTCGAATACTTAAGGCTCGTGGCCCTCGCCCAGCCCCTTCCTCGCAACTAATCTCTCAGTCACCACCATCGGAACCCTACCCTCGCCGGTCTCAACCCTCGAGTACCTGACGCTCGAGAGCCTATTGCTCCAACCGTGCCCGCCAGGGATCCACCCTCGAGCGTCCCTATGCTCGTCCATACAACGAGCTACCCTACGCTCGGGAGAACAATCCCCTAACCGCCGCTGACACGACAACCTGGCATAACCGCCTAAAAGGTGATGGTGACACATCTAGGTCCCTTTCAGGCCCTCACGTTCTGACACGTGTCTAGTGCAACACAGTTTCGGGACCACGCGGATACTACCCTCACCCTCAAACTATAAATACAGGCGTACTACTACGCCTTCCTCAAGCAATCTTCATCTACTACAGTGCATTTCTTCACGCACAAGCCATACATACTGAACTGGAAACTCCATATCTGCATTTTCAAGCTTCTTACAGCTTCATCTTCCTCACTAAGGTGTTACTCTAGCTGGTAGAATCCATGCTCTTTGGGAACCCAGTTCCTGAGGCTCAACGCCTGTGATGGTCTTCCCTTAACACACAAAAAATAGAATTTGATTGGTGTTGATCTTTCCCTTTGCTATTTCCGATACCATCATTTTTGGCACGTCTGTGGGAAACCATTCTCCACGGTTTGCAATACCGATAAGCTAGTCCAGAAGTAACACCGAGATCCACTCAAATTTATGTTTTCCAATTTTCAGTGTCTGATTCATATTTGCCTTGGAATCTTGTACAATTTCCTTGAGTATGGCTGTCACAACACGTTCTGGGGCTACTGCCAATCAAGGCACGCTTCCTCCACTCAACGAGGAGAATCACGGTGGCGGAACCACCGTTGCTACCACTTCCACCGCCATCGGAGGGGTGAATTTGATGGTGGATTTGGCAAACCAAACCGCCGTAACAACTCAGGGCACCATTCCCATCATTCCACCGCCGCCGAGAGATCCAGGGCATTGAGATGCCCCAGATGACCGAGCAGCAGCTGATGACCATCTATGCCCAATGTGAGGCTCAAGCCACGCAGAACGCGTGGAAGCATTTCACCACCATATACTTCCCCATGGGCGCTAGAAACGCAGAAGCCCCACTGCTCGGAGGGCTGCAAGCACATCCACTTGAAGCAGCGGGCTAGAATGCCCAAACGAACGCGCAGAACGTTCAACAGCTCCAGCAACCTCCTCCACCTCCCCCTCTGAGGGATGACGGCCCACCGAGGGTGGATCAGCAACTCCCCCCACCTCTTTCGCTGAACAGGACCTATCCTCAAAGAGTGAGGGAGGAAAACGACGACGATGAGGTCCAATCGAGGATCTCAAGGAGAACCCAAGTGAGGGATGAAGTTAATCCCCAACTCCGCAACGTTCAGGACCAGCTCAACGACCTCCAAGACATGGTGCAGTAGCTGAGAGACGAGGGATCCAGGCCCAGAGATGCTCGCGAGCC
>JBBMKE010411480.1:0-11582 GCA_037834125.1 Lippia alba | reverse complement strand
GACTGAAGAAGAATTCAAGAATGGTCACTTGGAGAACGCCTTCAACGTTCCATACATGTTTAATACTACAAAAGGTATTAAAAGACAATTTCATTATAAATATTTTAGGTGGCTAATTCTTTCTTTCTTGCTTTTCTTTTCTTTTCTTTTTTTTTTTTTCAATTTCTATCATTATTTGAGTAATTATATTCAGAAATAATGACGAATATCTCCTAAGTTATAATGTTTTGATGAATTTGAGGGCATTACACAGGTATGGTGAAGAACCCTAAATTTATAGATCAAGTTCTTCTCCTCTGTGGCAAGGAAGATCATCTTATTGTGGTGAGTAAAACTCTTTCAAAATTAGGAATAAAAGAAATAAAACTATTAATTGCTCTGAATTTATCGTTCAATTTGTTTCAGGGTTGCAAGTCTGGTGTTAGATCTTCATATGCTGCTCTTGATCTTGTAAATGCAGTAAGTTTTGATTTATATATATATATATATACATGTTATATATATGTATGTGTGTATGTATATTTTTTATTTATAATTTGGTGGAGATTTTTGCTTAGAAGTCAGAACAAATTAAATTTGTGGGTTTATTTTGGCAGGAGTTTAAGCATGTGTATAATATGGGAGGAGGATATGTTGCTTGGATTGAGAAAGGATTTGCAGTTAACAAGCCCCATAATGAGGAATTATAGTTATTAAATTATATATATATTAGTTAATTTGATTGCTATAATAATATTATGTTGTTTTTAATTTTCAAAAAAATATATTATATTTATGTGTGTGTCAAGCTTGCAAATTGCAAAAGCACCCACTCACAATTACAAGCTAAATCATCCGCGATTCAAACTTAGAATATTCACATTGAAGTTGTCAGACGACTCAAATTAAAAATAAACGAGCCCACATCTAATTTTTTTGAATTAGCTCGAATAAATGAGCTTTGTAACTAAGTTCTCAAATGACTCAAGCTCAAAATAAACCAGCTTATATCTAAGTTATCTGACCTAACTCGTATAAATGGTAATATTAAGTTATGAGCAATAAATATCTATACTTATTAATAGGTAAGTTATGGATTCGAGTTCTAATGAATGAACGATAATTTTCTAAAAGTAAATAAATAAATGATCTCTCAATCGAGATAGAGGTAAATTGGGCCTAAAGTGCTTGGCTAATCTTCAGTCGAATAGAACTACGCTCATTTTTAAGGTATTATGGACATAAGGACCCAAACTGTATAATCTAACCCAAGAATTGGGCCCAATATTTGGGATTGAGCCAGTAAAATAATAATAAAAGACAACAATTTACTACAATTTATTTATTGTAAGCAGTACATAGTTAAAGAATAGGACAGTTATTTACTATAAAACTATTATCATAATAAATAATATGAAAAAATGAAAAATTACGTAATTTTTTTAATATTTTTTTACTTTAAAATATAATTAATTTTAAATAGTGTCTTATCCCAAAGATGGGAGAATTATGAAAAACTCCCCAATCGTGTACTCAATTTTTATTTTGCTCCCCAAAAATTTTAGTTCATTCCCCAGATGAGAATCAAAATTTCAGTTTGCTCCTCATTTTTGCAGCAAATACGACATATGACCATTTAGATACACGATTCCTGAGTTTTGATAATAGTATCAAAACTCAAGAATCGTGTATTCAAATCGTAATATTGTGTATCTAAATGGTCATATGTCGTATTTGCTGCAAAAATGAGGAGCAAACTGAAATTTTGATTCTCATTTGAGGAATGAACTAAAATTTTTTTTCAACCTGAGAAGTAGAGTAAAAATTGACTCCACATTTGGGGAGTTTTTCATAGTCCTCCATATTTTTTTTCCCACCAATTATTTAGTATCAAACAAAAATATATTATTTTCTCCAATTTCAAAGGGGCATTTTTTAAAAACTCCCCTGTCCTCATGAGTTGAAAAATTTTTAGTTTGCTCACAGTTTGAAAAAAAAATTAGTTCACTTCCCAGATGAGAATCAAAATTTGAGTTTGCTCTTCATTTTGTGTAGCACATACAACATATTGCGATTTAAATACGCGATATTACGATTTGAGTACGTGATTCCAACCAAGAATTCACCACCAAATATCTCATGTTGTGCCTCCAGTAGGCAAGTGTCAATTTATTGTCAAACTCATTCTATGAGGAATCTATCACCCAGATTTTCATTGGTTTGTTGTGAACAAAAATGCCATCTCTTTCTTGAGGAGTTAGGAAATTCCTTACAGCTTGCTGTTCACAAATTTTAAAGCAATTTTTGATGGTGAAATCTGAAGTCGTTAAGGCACGTTCATATAAGATTCGTAGAGGTGGGTCGACACCGGCATTGACGTGTACCAGCGGGGCGTTGAGGGCAGATGGTGGCAGGTTTATACCATGTCTTGCCTGCAAAAGAGTCAGTGCAGCTATGGATGACACAATTAATAACAGGATAAAGAAGCACAACTCAAAGTTAAATTTGTCTTCACCCAATGAAAACTGTTCAAATAACATGGGAAAACAAGCTAATACTGTAATAAGCACAACTCAAAGTTAAACCTGTGTTCATCCAAACTGTTGAAATAACATAAGAAAACAAGCTAATACCGTAAAATTTAGCAGATCTTTTTGATATGATAAATGAGTATGGATACTAGTGGTACTTTATTTCTATTGTTGTAGGACTTTTCTCTAGCATGTTGAAAGAGTCGCAAAAGATCCATTAATAAGGTCTCCGTCAACATATCTATAGTAGACTAAGACTATTCGAGGTGCATTAATGGTTGTGGATTTGATTCCTATTCAACTATATACAACCTAAGCAGCTACTTTTGTCCGTGAATATCTTCAATCATGTTTTTTACAAGTTCGGTACGTTAGAGGAAAAGTTCCACTGGTTCTATTGGCTTGAAGCCCGAAATATTCCTAGAACCCGAGTCAATGTCAAAGAACCCGGCCTTCTAATATATTTTGATGCTAATAATTAAGCCCCAATTATGAAAGACAGAACACCCAAATGCAAGAGAGAGAACATAACTGCATGTAATACCATTTGTAAATAAAGAATCAAGGCAATCAACAACTTACTGCATGGGCGTCGAGGGCCACTGAAAACATAATTGCATGTAATACTGTCTGTAAATAAAAAATTAAGGCAATCAACAACTTACCGCAGGGGCGTCAAGGGCTGCTGGTAGCAGGTTAACATTGGCATGTACGGGGCCGTCGAGGGCCGCTGGTAGCAATTTTATACCATCTCTTTCCTGCAAAATAGTAACAGCCATGGTTGGATGAACAAAATTAAATACCAAATGCAAGAGAGAGAACATAAGTGCAAGTGATCTTGTTCTTTATTTTTTGGTGAAAAAAAGGGGAATCAGCAACTTAGTGCAGGGGCATCGAGGGACGTGGTAGTAAGTTTATACCATCTCTTTCCTACAAAATAGTTACAGCCATGGATGAACAAAATTAAATACCAAATGCAAGAGAGAGAACATAATTGCATGTAATACTGTTCGTAAATAAAGAAATAAGGCATTCAACAACTTACTACAAAGGCGTTTAGGGCCGCTGATAGTAGGTTGACATTGGCGTGTGCGGGATGTTGGAAAACAACAGAGTAAAAGCAGTGAAAGTTTAAAATTTTTTTCAAAAGGGATCGTGTCGTGCAATGTTCGAATCAAAACTTTAGGGACTATCAAGAAACTTACAACAATAAAAGCTTTCTTGAAACGTTTTGAGCCGCCCTCAAACGTTCTTCATGCGGCATGAAATCCCCGTTCTTTGATCGATTCTTTCTTGGAGATTTCAAAGTAAAAATACTCTAGAGTAATAATCCACACCAACCTAGATTCAAATCATGTCAGTGATTATGCTAGTAATATAACATGTGTATTAATGAAACAAGAAACGAGATAAGGAAAACATAATTAAATCTTCCTTCAAAACCCAGTTTGACAAAGATTGATCAACCACGCCATAGCCTTGGGAACTGTGTTGTCGGGATGTCAAATTCACGAACTGACTTCATATTCCTCACAAACTCGTATTTTTCAATCGGATTAAGTCATTGAAAAAATCTTTCCAATAGCCCTTGATATCGATCCTTCAAAATCACATGTAAAACTAAGAGAAGAAGAAAACAGTTTTTCTGACCTTCCATGTTTAAGTTGACATTATTTTATCTGGAGCTATGTCAAGAATTTTTGTGTCAATGGATCTTCATATATCAATGCCTATTATATTATTCAGTTTAATAACTTTTTCTAAACCTTGGGGAAAGATACAAGTTACTCTAAAAAAGAGATATTCACGTTCCATTTTTCTTATGAATAAGACGCTGATATTTGATTCTTTCACTTTTACCCATACAAGGCTATACTAAAAATTTCTTTTTTATTTTTTGTAATTTTGTTAGTGTCGTGTATTTATCTGGACAAGTTTGTTTAGAGAACTAAGCTCATCTTTAGACACTCACTTCCCTTTGTTTCTGGCATGCAGAAGGGCATGATGTCAAGATGGAAAATTATCTACTCCAAAGATCATTATCTAATAGGTGTGTAGCAATCCATAGTACAATTTTCTTCTGCTAGGAAATAAAGTTGGCCTCAACAACCTAAATGTGCAAGCATTTTCAGCATACTAAAATCAAGTTAGCAGTAAATACTCTGTTATTTTTGTGAAATAATTCAGTAATTGTACTCTGAAAACTTATCGAAAGCCATGACCAACTTATGCAATTGAAACATTTATAAACAATTTTTGTATCGGAGCTAAGACAGAAAAAACTAGTCAAGCTATTTTCTTCTAAAACACAAATGTAACGATCATTCTGAGCCTTTTACTAGGCTAAACTCTAGAGATCGTTCATAACAATCTTAGAAACTTTAAGACCAAATTTTTTTTGTGTCAATATGAGTTAATTATGTACGATTGGAAGTAGTGATTTGTTTAACCTTTTCCTATGTAAAACTCTCACCTTTGTGAAGAGAGAGAGAGAAAGAGAAAGGGGAAGAGTGGTATTGCTAATTTGTTTTGATCTATTTTTCGTCACAGGTCTGCAAATTAATTAATGATGTTGAGCCATTTTGTCAAGATGAGATTGCATTTTTGTTCTTAATCTTCTTCCGACTTTCTTGTTTTTTCTTAATTTCATGAAACGAACTTGAATGCATATAGGATAAGAAGCAAAGAAGACGTCTACAAGAGAGTGAGCGAAAATTAGGGATGTCTATGCCATTGGAGCTAATGTAGGAAATAATTCATCTGTTGGAGCCGGAAGCAACAACTCTTGAGTGGTATCCTTAGCTGATCAATACTAATATAAATTCATCTTGCATTGTATTGCATTTAACACTAGTTTATTATCTTACAAATTTTAAAGATCAAAACAAAATATTTGTCCAGGTGTAATATAAATTGTTTGATAGGGAAAGTTTATGTAATTTCTCGACCTAGAGTGGAAGTTTGCACTGGTTTATGTAATTAAGAGTTAGCAGACACTCTCTATATAATCCTTTACAAGAAGCATACTCCCCATTCCTATATAATCCTAGTTTATCAACTTCAAGTAACTTTGTTGTTTTCATCAGGATCTTCAGGGAGTGATGCAAGACAGGAAGGAGAGCTTGAGTCGGGCTCGACCGGTTTGTCAGTTCTAAATAGGAGCATGCAGATCAGGTTGTCAAACGGACTCCATGGTTTGTTATATGATAGAGACAAGCAGTGTGCACGAGGCATAAAAGCAAAACAACCGAATGATTAAAACCTATCGCCAGCCCTTGCAGGTCATTTTTCTCTTAATCTCATCTACTAACAGCTCGTATAACTTTTGACATAATACCTAAAACATCACTTTGACATATAGTTGTGCTTTTTTGAGTTAGTTTTTGTCCTCATTCATTAAGTCAATATTTTCCTTAATTAACAATAAACAAAAGTAGCAAAATTGTTTAAACAGCACACAGAAGATACCTAAGCACCATAGTTGTTCATGTGTAAACTACATACAAAAAATACCAAAATACCGACATTTGTTCATGTTGTAAACAACACAAAAAATACTAAAGAGTTCTGGGTAAGATACAACACATAGAAGATACCCAAATATCAGGGTAAGATACTTGAAGATCAGGGCTCGGGTCTACTATACGGGAGTAAAATCGCAGTTGGGAAATCAGGGCTCGGGTCTACTAAACATAAAGTGGAACCGCGGCTGGTCGTCTTCCCGAGTAGCAAAAAATTTTACCATGTGACCCGTTACTGTGTTATTTGCATCACGAAGTTCTCTCCAATACATGGAACTGATGACTAACCTTCGATTGTATCTCCAGTATACAGGGGTCAATTTATTCACAAACCGATTCCGTAGGGAATTGGTCGTCACCCATATATTCATTGCTTTGTTTTGGACAAAAACTAGATCAACTTCCTGGGGTGTGAGGAATGCCCTTACGGCTTGTTCATTAAAAATGGTGAAGCAATTTTTGCTTGTTAAATCTGAAGTTACCAGCTGACGTTTGTATAAGAATTTGGCATTGATGTTTACGTGTGCCGCTGGGATGTCGTGGGCTTGTGACTCGAGCTCGACATGTGTTGTTGGGACGTCGAGAGCTTGCACATCGGGGCTAAAAAAGGATTTTCCCCTATGTATTAGTTAACGCATTTTATGAAAAATATGAGTAAACATCAACATTTCAGTAACAATATCTCAGTTAGAACCAAGTCAGACATTTTATGAACAATACCAATAAACATCAATATCTCGGTTACAATAAAATTACCAACTAAATATTGGAGTAAAACCATAGAAGATAGGAGGAGATCATGGCTTATTCTCGGGTCTAGTGAATGTAAATTGAAATCAAGGCTGTCCATTTCGCCTGGTAGCAGAAATCTATACTATGTCACCCGAAAATATGCCACTACATTTAACCTCTTGTTGGGCTCAAAAATCAATATGAACCTTTTGCATTTTTAAAGGTTTTTACATGGTATGACGGTATAAACCTCCAAAATATATATTTCTAAAATATCAACGGTAAATAGTTACACTCTAGTAAACGATAGAAAATACCAAAATATGTTCAATTACACTCATAAACTTTCATACTTGTACATACTTTTTTACTAGATTCGTTAGAACTTCCTAGAAACATTCTAGAGAAGTCCTAGTATATCATAAAATTTTCTAGCATTGGAAAATGTTGTAGATGATCAATTATAGCCATTAGATCAAGTAGATCTTAGCCGTATATTTTCAAGTTGAGCCCTATTGGGGAACATTCAGGAGTTCGAGTGAATAATGCAAGTTCTCGTCTTACACATTTTGAGTTTTTTTACTTTGCTCTTTCTTTCCGATCTTACACATTTTGAGTTCTTTACTATACACATCAATGAACACAGTAGTAAATTAATATATCATTTTGATGTAAATAAGCCCCAATTTAGAAAGACACAATATCCAAATGTAAGAGAACATAATTGCATGTTAATAAAAGTAATTCAGTTCATAAATAAAGAAATATGGCTATTAGAAACATATCTAGGGCGTCAAGAGTTTCTGGTGGTAGGTTATACCAGCTCTTTTTGCAGCCAAAGTTAAGTTGGATACATAGATGAACACAATTAATATATATCAATATTATGATATCAAGAAGCGAATACAACTCGTAAAATGTAAAAAAAAAAACTAAAATAAAAATTGTTACCGAATCTTGAATGACAGATTTTATCTTTTCACCTCCCAAGTCCGTCGACGATGTAATTGCGCAATGAAGCATTAACACACGAAGATCAATTTCCCATGGTGTTCTTCGATGGAAAATCTACAAATGAAGACGAACTGCCCATGGTGTTCATCGACAAAAAATCTGCAGATGAGGAAGTGCCCAACGGACAGAAGATGATGATACTGGGCTCTTTCTCGGCCAATTCTAAATATTTGGAGAAATTATAGCTAACTCAGTTATGTGTAGTTTAGTGTGAAATATGATGAAATTGTGTTGCAGCGAAAGTTTGTGCGTGGCCCACATTATATATAGGGTAAATTACATCTACTTTTAAGTTTAGCCTAATTATAAGTCAATCCCTTTGATTTCATCTTTTACAATTAATCCATGATGTTTGTATTCCGTTAATAATAATAAACGACCTTTAGGTTTTTAGCAAATTCCGTTGACTTTTTTTTTTTAAATTCCCAAAAAACCCTTCTTTGAGCTGGGGTATTGTATCAATAATTTTTAAATGACATTAACACGTTTGGGCACTATTTTTCTATATCAAATGATAGTAAGGGTCATTTTGTGATAATATTAGTAATGAAGGGATTTTTTGTGATATGTTCTGAATAACTCACGCAAATATAGAGAAGAGAGATTTAGAGAAAGGTCTTGTTGTTGTGATATTCGTGTATCTCACATTGATGCAACCCCATTAAAGAGGAAGATATTGTATCTCAACAATATTAGGGAGGCAAGGAAGCCAATAGTACTAATAACAAAACATTGCATAATGTCAAACAAGATGTCAATAGAGGGTTGTTATACAAGCTACCTCTTTTGAACATGTTTATTTTGTCGATGTTATTGCTATTTCATTTGATGCAAATGGTACTTTAATTTCAAGAAATAAATATCCACCGACATTTCTTTGAAATTTAACTATTCCAAAATGTTCTAAGTTCAAAATACCATAATTAGTTCATAGCATTACATATGCTAATTTAATAGACATATCTACCTAAAAACATAAACATCATTCACCAATTGTTTCATAAAGTGATGAAGACAGACACATGAGATGATCAAAAACAAAAACTTCACTCCCATCAAATCTTCCAAATCTCTCCAAATGTTCCACACTAATATTTCTCTTCTTTTTGATAGTGTCATCTTTGTTGAATTTTGATAGAATTTTGGCACCCTAGAGGGGTGGACTGGTACTTCGAATAATTTTTGTTATTTGATAAAATAAAGTACCAGTGCACAAGAAACGAAGATAAAATGGAATAAATATTGAAACTAAAATGCACGAGCGATTTATACAGGTTCAGCAAGCCTACTCATGTTCAAAAGTTGTGAACTTGAGAGTTTTGTAAATAAAATCTATTAAGTTCCATAATTACAAGAAAAACCTTGTAACCCCGTACAACCCAACACTAGTGGGATAAGTAAGTCTCACTCACTTACTTATCTCAAAAACACATACTAATGAAATATTACCTCAACTCTAGTATCAACACACTGAAGTACTAGAGATTATCTGACCAAACGTGAGAACTACCGTCAGACTCTTCAACACATACCTCTTCTTTCACATTTTTATTATTCTATTTATCAGATTGACCATTGCCAAATGTACGGGTGTATTCAGCTATCCATTCAGCTGAGTCATCAACTCTCCTAAAGAAATCATCTTTTGACATGTTTCAATTGGTATACTATAATCAATGGGTCATAAAACCTCAGATTCTTTGTTTCAGTTGGTTGCCCAGGTGAGTTGTCCATTTGTTAGATAAAATTATAACCCAAGTGCAAGTTGTCGAAATATTAATTGTAGCACAACGAGTCTTGTCCCAAGGAAAGGCATGAATCAAAGGCAATTGTGAAGTGCTTTTGCCAATCTATAGACCAATCAAATAAGAGAGAAAGTTAACTACACTAAAAGCACTACTAGACTAAACTAAAAAACTAACTAAACTAGATTAGAGAACTAAAGTACGCAAGAAAGGCAATTAACTAGGGTTTAAGCAAATAAAGGAAGCGACAAAGGGAAAATGACAATCATGCAAAGTTTGCTCAAATAGTGCTTCGGTGGAATCGAGTGTCTCACAATCCTAATCACTAATGTATACACTAAGCTAGCTCCTTTCAAAATCAAGTGCGTGTACCTAATCAAAGTCTAAAGCCTACTTTCGTGGTCATTAGCTCATTAATTAGATCAAACAAACAGGATAAGTGCAACAAACTAACTAGTGGCTTGGCCCGGTTAATCTATTGCTCGATTGCTCAAGTCTAAAGCTAAATGTCTTTGTACTTAGCCCTTAAGTGTTGTGAAACCTTTTCAACTCACATACAACCTTTCGATTAACATGCAAATCAAGGATCATATCTAAGGTGATCAAGCTCAAATATGCAAATAAATCAATTTCACAAGCATAATACAAGATAAACCCATCTAGGCATTTCATCAAACACCTACCCTACATAATACATCATCCCCCTTTGCCTAGAACAACTAGCAACTCATATTTACACTAGAAAGTAAGAAAATTAGAGAAATTAAACTAAAAACATGCATAAAGCTTAAATTAAACCCAAACTCAAGTATCAAGATCATTGTTGTCACTTACAAGATCCATCATACAAGAGGTTCAAAACCAAATCAGGAAAGTAAATTGCTATAACTAGGAAAACAATAAAATGAAAGGTAAAGCAAACTAATGTCTTTAATTCTTCAAGGAAAGTTTCATGTCTTCAAGGTGTCACTCCTCTTCCATGGTGCCTCCTCTTAGCCATCAAAGTCATCAATTCCAATTACAAGAACAACTACTAAAAGCAATTAAAACTAACTAGGGAAAAGTAAGAACAAATTACACTAGAAAGGAATTAATTACTACAATCTAAGCTATGCTATAGGAAGAAGGATTAAATCTAAAGGAGACTCTAAACTACACTAATCTAACCTTAAAACTAAACTACAATAAGAGCCTCCTCTTACAAAGTTCTGAAAATCGCAATATATAGCCCAAAACTGCTCCCAAGAGGTCCCAGAACGGCCTCAGAAACGGCCATTCCGAATTGCATGCCAGCGCCCATGGGAACGTCCGTTCCTATAAAAGGCTTGGGACGGGAACAGCCGTTCCCGCCCTTGGTCAAGGATTTCTGCGTTGACTTTAGGGAACGGTCGTTCCCACAATACTCACGAGGTGGGAACGGCCAAAAGGTGAATTTTGCGCTTTTTCAAGTCTTCACACATTTTTTACTCCTTTCTAGCCTCCAAAGGTCCATTTTCCGCCTCGTTTTCGCCACGAATTATCCCCGAACATAAGTACCTAAAATAAGAGCAATTAAAACAATATAAGGCCTAAAAATTCGTCAAATTATGACATAAAACATGCTCAAATAAAGGTATAAAATAATCCTAATAGTTGCCAAAATATTATACGTAACCTGGATATTATCATGCCTAGTAAATTTTTGAGCCTCGCTTTTAATACATGAACCATCCGAAAATATTGTATATAATTAAAGAAAAAATTAATTTCAAATTCAAATAATATAGTACCAAATATAACTTTATCAAAATTAATACAGTTTCTATTGAAGATACTATGCTATAGTTTATAAAAAAATGCATCTCTCAAATTAAAACTAAAATGATCCACTTGGTCCTTAGAGAGACGTTGAAGGAGAAAGAATTTCTTATTAGTATAAAGGGAAATTTACATCTAGGTACGCTGCAGTTAGCCATAATTACAAATCAGGACCTATTCTTTTATTTTTTACATATTAGTCCCTTATGTTATATTCCGTTTGAGGTCCCTACCTTCCGTTAGGGTTCCGTCAGGTTTACCAA
>JBBMKE010411460.1:0-11583 GCA_037834125.1 Lippia alba | reverse complement strand
AAATCTTCCGCTGCATTGTTTTCACTCACTCTACTTAAATATTACCTAACCGTTCGCCGTAGTATTTCTTGGGTGAATGACCTATCCTTTACCTGGGAAGTGCTGCGGTGCGGGGTTGTAGTACTAGGGGAGGTGCTATAGACTAGTTCATCTACCGCAAATAAAATTCGAACTTGTAATTAATGTCCAGTTGTACATCTACCCCTCACGTGACTAGATTTCATAACGTGTCTATTCAGATATACATATAATTAACACTAAATTATCTGCGTTTATTTATCCACTAAAGGGTAGTTGGGACTAATAAACCATCAATTCCAAGAGTTTAATTTGTACTTTAATTTTTCTATCAATTACATGGGGCCCCAGGTTAAGTACAAGTAATGGGTTAATTATATATCTCTAAAATTGGAAGTATTATATATTCATTGGGGTTCGACAAAGTGAAAGTACAAAAATATTCCTCAAATCACACTTGAAATCACAAATTTGTCCCTTAATATCCCTCCAAATATTTCCCCAAATTCTTTGTTCCAGCCGCCAATAACCCGCCATTCATTTTCAAAATGACATTGACGAATGTGTTTTGATGTGATGTCACAAATATAATTACTGCGGATGCTCCAAGCAATCAATTTTCATTATTCACGTCTATAATTGAGATTTCAGTGGCCTATGTGCTAAAAGGCCAAAAAATTGAAATTATAATGGATAATTTTCTAGACGCCAAATTAGTTATGGATTACTCAAAAATTAATTATGGATGGATTAATGTAATTTTTTATTGGTTATCCCCTATTATATACTTAATTAGAACTCCAAATTTTATGATTTAAAATGTCCCATAGTTGATTATATTAAATTAACATTCAGAATCCTACGGTCGTGATTACAACTATGATTGTAGGGTTTTGAGTGTTAATTTAATACAATCACAGGATTCGTATTAAGAAATTTCAAATTACAAAATTTGAGATCAATAAGCCAACAATAGAAAAACTCTCCGCTCTGAAACCCTAACCCTAACACGATGAGCATGCCGCCCCTAGAGGGGGACGAACTGCCGACACTTATAGACGGTACTCATGCTACGTTGCAGCAGGACACCATTGCTCGATGAACCTACTTAGTTTCTACCTCATCCTCTACACCACATAATATTCCGTGAATGGGGTAGCTGCATGTTTTCAACAAAGACCCATAAAAAAACCCTTTGGGATTGTCTTTCGGAATGAAATGTTATCCCGCATATTCAACTCTCCGATGCTGAGATCGGCGAGCTATCCAAGCCTTTTAGGTTTGCTTTAATCGGTAAGTTTTCACATGGATACCCTACGATGGCACGATTACATGAACTATTCATAAATCTGGAACTGAAAGGAGAGTTCAAAATCGGCGTCATGAACGTTAAACATGTCTTAATCAGACTCAGTTGTGAAGAAGATAGCTCGAAAGTATGGCTCCGCCGAATTCTAAATTTTGATGGATATCCTATGCGAGTTCTAAAGTGGACGCCGACTTTTAACCCTAAGATTGAGTCTTCGATGACCCCAGTTTGGATCAAACTTCCCCCGCTCAAGACTCAATTTTTCCAGCGTAACATGCTAGAAGAGATTGTTAGGTAAATAGGCGAACCGTTAGGATATGATGAGGGGACTTTTGATTGCAATCGACCAGATTATGTGCCCGCGTTCATGGAGTTAGACCTACTTAAACCCTCAAAATGAAGATTAGCATAGGGTTTAATGGTGGAACCCTAATACAGCTGATCGTTTATGAAAGATTGCCAGCCTACTGTAGGAAATGCTTGTGACTCGGACATGACAAAAAGGACTGCCATGATACAGCTAATCTGGAAATCACAGAAGAACAATCGGATTTGAGACAGGAAATCCAGAAAAAAAAAAGAGTGCAAAAACCTAGCAAAACGAACAACAGAATCAGAAAGGCAAAGATGCTGAATAGGGTGATGAGTTGCAGAAAGCTAATCAGAAAAACAAATCTCTTCAGAGCAAAGACAAAGTGTGGAAGAAAATTCTACCCAGAAGGAACTAACACCGCAGATCACTGGATCGGTGAGTGTTGGTACTACCCCCATAACAGATTCCACAAAAAAAATCTAAGGAGACTGAGGGAGATGATGAAGATCAGATGGACACACACATAGAAGCCACCCAGAATGAGCCTCATGATACGGAACAAAGCCCGGGAGAAAAAAAACATGTTTTTCCTGCAGGTAGTGCCGTGGAAAAGGAGCCTCCGAATTTAGAAGGCGATAACCAAACTGATCTTAAGCAACTGACAGTTTACAAACCACAACATCCGGATACTGAGGAACCCCTAGAAGATGGTTTCACGCCAGTGGTACAAAAGAAAAGGCGTGGAAGACCGTCGAAGGTTAACAACATGCCCTCTAAAGGAATGACTTCGTCATTAGCCAAAAATCAGGTAGAATCATGATTTTACACAACTTTATTTGGAATATCAGAGGGCTGGGGAAGCCAGGCCACGACCATATCCTTAAACAATACTGTATTAAATATACATTTCAATTTGTTGCTATCCTTGAACCTGTGATTCTTTTAGATATATATTAACCGTATGTGTCGTAAATTTAGTTTCAATAATGTTATTAATAATTGTTCTAATCATATCTGGTTTTTTATGTGCGAGGATTTGGACATCGAGATTCTAAAGAATGATAGATAATTTTTACGTCTCCGGATCCACTGGAAGTCTATTAATCGAACCTGTCTCTTGAATATTGTGTATGCCTGGTGTAATACTATGGTGAGGCGTAAGATATGAGATTTTTTCATGGAAAATAGTATTAGCACGGAGCCTTGGATGATTGGGGGAGACTTTAATACTATTACTTGTCTTGCTGAGAGTAAAGACGTTTTAGATCCCGATTTTCAAGCTATGCATGAGTTTGGGGAATTCGTTAATGACTGCGGTTCGATCGAACCATCTTTTAAGGGATCGCCGTTTACTTGGACGAATAAGCACGAATGGAAAAGATTAGATAGGGTGTTGGTTAATGAGGAGTGGTGCAATCTGCACCCATAAACTAATGTGAAACATTGGGCTAAAGGATCTTCAGACCACTATCCTCTATTTCTTAATATGGATTATGAAATCCCTTCACATCCGGCGGCATTTCGCTTTCAAGAGATGTGACACCATGAGTTCAAACAAACTGTTATAGATAAATGGATGCAACCTATTGATCAACTTAGTATGCGAAGGCTGGCGGAGAAGCTAAAAAGATTGAAAAAGCATATGAAATGGTGGAATAAATGCATTTTTGGTAACATATTCAATAGGATCAGGGATATGGAACAAGCTGAATTAGATGCGGAACAAAAATTTGATAACGATCCAACGGAGGCGGCCCTAGCTAACTGGAACAAAGCTATTGCAAAACGAAATAAAGCGCTTGCAATGGAAGAGGATTTCTGGCCTCAAAAGGCTGCTTGTAAATGGATTGATAAAGGAGAGCACAAGATGAAATATTTTTACTCTCTTTGAAAAAATGAAGATTTAGAAGCAGAATCATGTCGGTGAAGGTGGGGGATATAGAGATTTCGGACCAAGCAATGATAAGGGAGTCGGCTAAATTTTTTTTCAAGAATTTACTTATGGGAACAGGGGGTACTGAGCTTCTCAACGTTTCATATTTGGTAAGAAAAGTTCTAGCCAAGGACGAGATACAATTATTGGACAGACTACCATAAAGGGAAGAAATCAGAAATATTATTTTTTATTTGAGCTAAAGTAGAGCAGCGGGGCCAGACGGATTTAGTGCTCTTTTTTATCAAACTTTTTGGGAGGTTATTGTTGATGACGTTATGAATGTTGTCTTGGAATTCTTCTGTGGAGTGAACCTTCCTATGGCCTTCACGGCCACCTTAGGTGTGCTTATTCCGAAGAAGAAGATTGCAAATCATTGGAGTGATTGTAGGCCAATTAGTCTTTGCAACGTTTCTAACAAAATCATCACTAAAGTTCTCAATACGAGATTAGCACAGATGCTTCCAAGAATAGTCTCAGATAATCAAAGTGGTCTCATTCATGGTAGAGGAATAAGTGATAACATTCTTTTGGCCCAAGAGATGATACATAACTTAGACAATAAAAGCCACATTAAGAATGTAATTCTCAAACTAGACATGACTAGGGCCTATGATCGTTTAGATTGGGGATTTTTATGTGCTATGCTGACAACCAAAGGTTTCTCCATGAGATGGGTTGATTAGATTTATAGATGCATTTCTAGATGCTGGTTCTCGGTGATTGACAATGGAGAATCCTCGGGTATTTTCCAATCCACGAGAGGCATTCGACAGGGAGATCCTCTATCCCCCTTCTTATTTGTTATTACTTCAGACTTTCTCTTTTGTGCCTTAAATAAATTCATGCACGAGCAGCCCGGATCGTGTTTCAGGACCCCTGCAGAGATGCGCATCTCCCACTTGGCATATGCTGATGATACCATGATCTTTACGGATAGCCGCTCTATTTCTTTGGAGGGAGTCAAACAGATTATTAACAATTATGAGAATATTTCTGGACAATGAGTGAATATTAATAAAACCTTCTTTCTTGTAGGTAACAATAATGATTTTGCTGCCTTGGAGGTACAACGCACGCTGGGTTATAACTAAGAACACCTTTCGATAAAATATTTGGGGCACCTCTCTATAGAGGTAGGAAAAGAATAGGTCTTTATGATGACTTGATCAGCCGAATTTGGAATCACATAAACGCATGGGAGTGCAATTGTCTTTCACATGGTGGCAGACTTCAACTTATCAAATTGATACTCTTAGCATTACCAGCTCATAATTTCCAAATTATTGAGCTGCCTGTTTCGGTGATTAACAGAATTGAAATCATGTTAAATAAGTTTTTTTGGGGCTCGAGAGAGGAAAACCAACGTCTTCATTGGACAAGATAAAGTAGAATTAGTTTCCCTGTTGACGAAGGGGGTCTCGGAGTTAGAAGTTTGTCGGATGTTGTCAAAGCTTACAAGTTCAAATTATGGTGGCGTATGAGGATGGATGACTCGATATGGGGTTGATTCATGCGAAGTCGATATTGGAAAAACTCGCATCCAAAATATGTGCCTGTTATGAACTACCATTTTGCAATTTGGCAGAGAATTTGCAAAGTTAGGAAGGATGTTGAAGCATAAATTCACTGGAACTTAGGTGACGTGGCGATGATTGATTTCTGACACGTGGCAAGCATGGACCACCAACGACACGTCACCAAACCAGACGAAGGGTCACTTTGACCACTAGCAGAACTCGACCCCGATGAGGACTAGTGTGATCGAAGCCCAGCCTAAGCTCGAATGATGAGGTCGATAACCTTTCTCAAAGGCCACATCGATCTCTATCTACCCATTGATCCCATAAACATGGAGTCAGGAAAAATGACTTCTAAGACATCGACCCCACGAGATACTCGATCCCGTGCACTCCACGCACACTGTAAGGGTCATTATTAAGATTCACCGTCATCCTAGACAACCTTTGGAAAAGGCCTGCAAAAGAGGAATGTACAAGGACGTACTATTCCCTCAAGGCGGCGGATGCATTTAATGCACCACCACTACGTGAACAGGTGTCCCACACATCTCAAGGCCTATAAATACACCCCAAGTTCAAGGCATTGGTAAGCACACTATTCCTTCGGCCTCTACACTTTCAAAACTCTTTTGAACTAGTATCTGACTTGAGCGTCGAAGTGTCAAATTGGGACACAACCCCTATTCCCCCAGTTGGCCTCTTAGCTTACGTTTACTTTCCTCTTTGGATATAGGTTTTTGACCAAGGGCTTTCCCATAATATAAATTCTTGAGTGATTCAAGCCGAGAATTTGACCTCACCCAGTAACCGATTTCGAACCGGATCATTAGGCAAATGCAAAATATCGTTCTGGGAGGATCTTTGGTTTAAAGATAAGCCGCTAGCCTTTGGACAGATTGGGGCATACGGTAATGAGCAAGTGAAGGATTTCTTCACAGATGGAAATTGGGATAGGACCAAAATGCTCCAATGTGTGGAAGAAGAAATGTAGACGAGATTTGCAAAGTACCTGTTTCTGCTAACCAGAGAGATATTGACAGATGGAAATGCAGCAACAATGGAACCTTCAGTCTTAAATCTGCATGGAAATGGTTAGGAGCTCTAGAGAGGTGATGAACTTATATAGGTCAATTTGGTCTAGTTATCTCATCCCCACGATTATGGTGTTTATGTGGAGAATAGTGCATGATTAGATACCAGTGGATGATCGTCTCCATCATAAAGGAATGCACTTTCCGTCAAAATGCGCTTGTTGTAACAAACAAGAAACGTTAGCCCATCTTTTATTCACAGCAACAAAGTTGATAATGTTTGGAATTATTTTAACACTTTATTTAATGTGCAGGTAACAAATACGGATTTAGTCATCGTGATGCGCAATACTTGGATTCGTTCCTCACCGTTTAGCTCTAAAAGCCATAGCCATGTGTGAATCATTATTCCCACTCTTGTGCTTTGGTATACCTGGACTGAGCGAAACAGGAATAAACACCAGGGAGTGAATTTCTCAACATATAATATAATCCGGTAAATTAAAAAACACATTGCTTACTTGCATGCTGTGGAAAGACTTGGACGTAGGTGGTGGAGAGAAGATGTTATTGGAGCTGAATGTCTAGGGATTTCTTTGGAACCGCTCAAGCTAGTTCCTGTTAAGATTGTACTATGGAAGAAACCAGAGCCGAACAAGTTTAAACTTAATACAGATGGGTTTGCGTTTGGAAATTCGGGGCAGACAGGTTTTGGAGCAGTCATCCGGAATCATAATGGTGAAGTAATAAAGGTGGTCAGTGCTGGAGTTAGCATGAGTTCTAATACCTATGCTGAACTCTATGTGTTGATTCATGGCATAAACATGGCAGTCACGTTGGGTATCACTGAAATTTGGGTTGAATTAGATGCAAAGGCGATCATTGATATGATACAGCGTGGCAGTTCAGGGGATTGGAAATTTCAGAGGCTTCTAATGCGATTTAACGTACTATCTCTCAAGATTAATGTGGTGTTGAGTCATATCTATCGTGAGGGTAATTCTTTAGCAGATAGATTGGCTAAGAATGGTGTAGAAATTCAATTACAATGGTCCTACCCGGAGATGGAACTCCCGTCATATATAAGTGGCATCATACGCACCGAAAAATGGAAATTGCCCAACCTGAGAATAAGATGATCAAAGGTAATAAAATTGTTGTTGGACTATCATGACATAATTTGGCATGTTAAATTACCGTGCAGATTACTCTTTCCTCTACTTTGGATGTTCTTAACCTTGGTCGGGAAGGTAAATTTTGGTTGCAGGGTATTAGGATGCGGAGCAGACCGCTGAAAAAATCTTGGTGGACAAACAAGGAGATTGGGAAACATATGTGAAGATCTCCTTTCGGGGAAGAAAATATCTTAATGTAATTGATGGTGGTTATACTACTTCTAATTATCCGAATCCGAATCGATGTAATCCCAAGGACGCCATGGATAAATTTGCGATCAAGCGTTGCAAGAAAGCTTAGGACTCTGAGCGCCTCACCCTGAGGCCAACGTTCGATCCGGTGATCGCCATGTGCAATAGGGATTGGAATACGAGTGTTGCCAACAACATGAGGGCTAAGTTACTCGTTAGGTTTAATAATAGGCGTTTTGCCTGTTCTGATAATTTTATTGCCCATAAGCATTGTTGTTATGTTAGAAGAGGGCACTTTGCGTTTACTAGCATTAATGATCCTTGGATCTTTTCTCATTGTAAATTCTTCGGATTCGTGTCTAATATATGAGGTGGGATCCTCCTTAAAAACTCCACGGTCGCCTTAGCCGATTTTCCAAAAAAAGAAAAAAATTACAAAATTTGAAATGCTAATTAAGGTTGGGTGGTTCATTGAATGAGAATTTGAAATAGGAAAAGTGGGGGTGTCTAAGTAATTTGCCACTTTAACCATTGAATACTATCCAAGTAAAGCAAAAAAGCAATCAAATCAAGATAACACCTAACTAGTAAAGTAAAAAATATCAATGGATAAATAGTCTAGATTTTTTTTAAGGCTAATCCATTTTCATTGATTTCCTTACTACTAAAGTAAACGCATAATTTGTCTTAAATTTAATAGTATGTTCCCAGCCTAAAATTCAAAAAATTTATTTAAATAGAAATTCAATAAATCATACTAAAATTCGGCTTTGTCATATATTATTTAAAATCATATACTATAAATTTTTTTTACAAAAAACTATAAACTAAATACAATCTTTCACCTAGATATTTTGAATTAAAACTTATTAAATTCTTTGGGATTTGCATATCAAAGCGTGGCAAACATGATTAACCCCACTTAATAAGCAGACGTATGTATGATAACAAATCCGCCATTATTCATATTATATATTCTCTTCATCCATGGCTTGATTCGAGCAGCCCACCACAGCTTGTCGTCTTCCTCAGTCCCATGACATCTGGGTTTTTTCAATTTTCGAAGAGTTTGTTAGCAGAGACCCTTTTTCTGTCGTTTTTGGCGTTTTTCACTTGAGCTTATTGAGGAATAATAAATGGTATCACAATAGTATACATTAAAGAGTAAAGATATAATCTTTATTAGAAAGCTCGAGTCTTTTCATCTTTTCTTGCTTTCGGGGCTTCAATGGAGACGCTTCTGAATCTTCAAGCTTTGCCAATGGGGGCTGCAATAGGTGGGCCAGCTGTGGCTCTTGGTGGGATTACTTTGCTTTTGATCAGAGAATATGCTAAGGATCAAAAGAAGAAATCTTCTGGCTTCACTCCGCCACCAGGTGATTGTTTCTGTTTTCCTGATCTTCAACAGTTTAGTAGCTACATTGATAGGCGTGTTTATACGATGCACGGATACGGGCACAACGAGACAGGACACAGATTATTGAATTTCCCATGTGAAAACTGTGTGGCACGGTAGTTTTAGAAAAGATTGTGCCTAAGAAGGGGGGGGGGGGGTGTCAAGGGTGAGTAGTGATGGGATTCTTTGAATCAGAGTTTCGATTGTGTGATTGTGGTTGATAAGTATTAACCTGAAAATTCTTTAATGATCTTCTGTATACGGTTTCTTGGTTGTGGAAATATGGTTTGTCGTGTCAGTATCCATATTGAAAACCATATCGGGCATCTGTCGACGTGGTAAATTTAGGAAATAGTCTGTATAAGCGTCGTGTTGTGTTGTGTTCGTATCTTTGTATTAGTGTAGGTTCCAAATTTGTGCAACCTGAGATTGAGCCAAAATTTTACTGAAAATAACGACCTTTCTTGTTATCCTGTTTCTCAGCTTGTGATTGAATTTTTTATTGATTTACTAAAACATTAAAAAAAAAAGTTCTCTATTAGTCGCAAGAAAAAGGATGGAAAAAATATACATAATTTGAAATTTGAAAGAAAAAAAAGGAACAGATTTCCAATTTTCGTTTATATAACCTGGGGAATTCATTAAAGAGTGGTAGTTTTGATTGCAGAAGTACCAGGATTACCAGTGATTGGAAATTTGCTGCAACTAAAAGAGAAGAAACCTCACAAAACTTTCACAAAATGGGCGGAGACGTACGGTCCCATATACTCTATAAAAACCGGCTCCAACAGCATGGTTGTCCTTAACAATGCCGATGTTGCCAAAGAGGTAACTTACTTCAAATTATCTCTCAACGCTTTGATTGAGCCTTAAGTTTCTAGCACGTTTGCTCAACTTTTCTCTTTAGGCAATGGTGACAAAATACTCATCTATTTCAACACGAAAGCTATCAAACGCTTTAAAGATCCTCACTTCCGATAAAAGTATCGTAGCAATGAGTGATTATAATGAATTTTACAAGGTGGCTAAAAGGAATTTACTTGCAAGTACTCTTGGACCTGATGCTCAGGTTAGTTTTCTTGCTATTTATAGGTACAAATATGTTTGTTATTTGAGAAAAATGGAGATCAGTACTAATTTGTGATGCTTACATTACAGAAAAGGCATCGTGTTCACAGGGATGTGATGATAAACAACATCTGTGCACAATTTCATGCTCATGCTGAAAAGCATCCTTCAGAAGCTGTCAACTTCAGAAAAATATTTCAGTCGGAACTTTTCGGATTATCACTCAAACAAGTCAGTGTTCTTCTCATGGTTCTTATTAGATTTTCATAAGAAAATCTTATAAGATAATTAATAATCTGTAAATGCGTCGAAGTTCACATGTTTACAGTAAACACTGACAGAATTTGGTTACTAGCTTCTAAAATAAGACGTTAGCTTCATACGCTCATATTTTAATAAATTTAATAACTTATAAGCTCGAAAAACATCGAGTAACATGCGCGAACTCATAACATGCAAGTTTTCAATAAATTTAGCCAAACACCCTGTTAAACTTGAAAACTAACACCCTTTCTCTTTGAAACACAGGCTATTGGAGAGGATGTACAATCCATTTATGTTGAGGGCCTCAGTACCACTTTGTCGAGACAAGAAATATTCAAAATATTAGTAGTTGACCCAATGGAAGGCGCCATTGAGGTTGACTGGAGGGACTTTTTCCCCTATCTCAAATGGATTCCTAACAAAAACTTTGAACACAAAATTCAGCAAATGCATTACAACAGGCAGGCTGTGATGGAAGCCCTTATTGCACAGCAGAGAAAACGCATTGCTTCTGACGTGGTATTCTTATTTTTTCTCAAATTTCATTAGAATTTACATGTATATAAAGAGGTTGTGATGAAATATAAATTCTATTATAGGGGAAGTTTTTGTAATTAACGAAACTTCCGGGGGTATTTGTGTAATTATATCAAACCTGAGGGCATGTCAATGTATCATCCCTTGTTTTTTCTATCAAAGTATTTATGATAAATTCTATGACAGGAAACCAACTGTTATCTTGACTATTTGATATCTGAAGAGAAGGAGTTATCCGAGCAACAACTGCTGATGCTTATTTGGGAGTCTATTATTGAAGCATCAGATACTACGTTAGTCACATCGGAATGGGCCATGTACGAACTTTCTAAAGATCCAGAAAGACAGGTATTGTTAATTAATCTTTGCCCCTAACATTGTATCGATTTTATTGCACCTACTCTGTTGTGTTATGGCTGACGAGTATAAAACATCCCCTTGCAAAAAGAGTTCATAAAATATAACATGGAAGTTTAAAATGTGCATTGACTAGAAAATGCAATTTTTTTTACGTTAAACTACGTTTTCCTCAAAATTAAAATTTTAAGTGAAAGTGGTAAGTTTAAGAATTTTCTTTTACATTACTTTTTATACTCATTGGCCAACATGCAGAGTTGGTGCAATTAACTCAATGCTCATCATCTAATATTTCATGGTCATTCCTCAGCAATATTATTTTGTCCTGTTGAATAGAATCGGTTACTTTCCGAAATTCAAAATGCTTGTGGATCCGACAAACCTACAGAGGAGAAATTGTGCAAAATTCCATACTTGGCTGCAATCTTCCATGAAACTTTGAGAAAACACAGTCCTGTTCCTATTGT
>JBBMKE010411451.1:0-11584 GCA_037834125.1 Lippia alba | reverse complement strand
TCTTAAAACACAGGGTTGTGGGGGCATAAGGGCATAATAGTCTTTTTATAGCAAAAAATACAAAAAAAACCTGTTTCCAATGCAGTCAACACGCATGCAACACACCTACTCGTCACAGGGTTTTTCTTGCAAAAAATAAAGAACACAAAGGTTAAAATGAAAATTTTTTTAACTCAGGGTTTTTTTGGCTCATTTCGTATAACACGAGGGTGCCCGCTGCAAAAACCCTATTGATATATAAAACTCTGTAAGAACGATATGTCAAAGAGGTTTGACTTTCTGGCTCATATTTTTTTTTTTTTTTTTTGTGGAAGTGGCGGTTGAATTTAATTTTTATGGTTCGATGAAAAAAATTAGATATATTTTTGTGGCGAATTACTATGGTTTAAAGAATAAAAAGTACAAACATGTAGTGAAGGTTTTAAAGGATAAAATCTAATTTTCGGGGTGAGGGTGGGACATTAATTAGTTTTGTCAGTAACTAATGTGTAGGTAAATGTTGTCGATATGTAAAAGTTGAAAGCGTCTCCTCCACTTATTACCGATTAGTAATTTGTAGATATTAATAAAAATGTAATATGGTTGAAACGCATCCGACCAACGGCATTGGTTTTTCGTGTCATCACAATCTTTGTACGAGTAGAAATCGAGATATGATTCAATACTATATCAATTTAATGAGAAATTTCATATCCAGATCTTTTAGTTATGCAACTATAATGGGTGATGATATCCAAATCTGAATCGTGGCGTTGAACGTTGATTTGGACGCGTAATCATCCAAAAATTTGTATGTTGGGAAAATTTTTGATCTATTTGGAAGTTGAAACAGTGACAAACGTAAGGTCAAAGAACAAATGAGAGAAATGAGGGTTGTGAGCCATTTTTATTCTTCCATATCCAAAACAATCAAATTGGTCGATATGAGGTCAATAGTAAAAAAATAAGTAAGAGTAAGGAGCTCTATAGTGAAGGGGTATTTATAGCGCCAAATGCACCCGATGATGTGCCGCGGAGTTTCCTTCTCTCCCAACGATTGAAAAACGGGAATATGTAAAAGGAGCCTACGAATATCATCAATAAGATTACCAAGCAAACACACACGCATACACCTTACGTGTCACTTGAACTTGCATCGACATATTACATACCAAATTATAAGCCAAACAGAGATGTACACATATAACCTCATAAGATGAAAAGGTGAAGAAATTGCTAAGTAACTATCCACTTAAACGTATGAAAAGTAAAAGACTCAGCACATAACCAAACAAAGAAATGAAGTTATGTTACGATAATGAAACTAGATGATACAAATACCAACTAGATGACAAGAACCCGAAGTGGAAAATTCATGTGTTTCCATAACCACCGCATCCCGATGTTCGAAACCAAGCTTTCGGCGGTTTGGATTTCTTATATTATTTTTTACTTCATGTCATATCTATAAAAGTCTTTAAATCATTTTGGTATGTGTGAGAGTGAAACGGGAACAAAATAATTTCGAGTGGTCGCCTATTAATACATTAATAACCGTAGATAAATAAAATATATAAAAGATGAAACCAGGCCCAAAATTAAAATAGAAAATTCTTGGAGAGCAAAATAATTTTTTACGGTCATCGATCAATACACTTGACGTGCATGAATAAATAAAACAGGAAATAAAATACCCAATTAAAACAAATTAGTGAAATCAGAGATGACATGCGTAATTAAAACAAGTAATCGCTTTGATATTGGTAACTTTGGATCTCCTAATAAGTTGTCGGGAAAATTGCAAAATTGGTATACCGTCTCCTCCAATTTAGCCGTTCTAGTACACTAACTTTTTCGACAATAAAAAAATCCGACAACTATCTAGAATAAGGAAATTAGTGCACTTTTTTACCCGAATAAGCCGAAACTCGCCGGAAATCCGACCCATTTCTTTGTGGACCCTGTACAAATTGGTCGGATTTCCGACAGGCTTCGGCTTTTTCGGATAAAAAGTGCATTAATTTGCATTGTCTAATAAGTTGTGGAGTTTTTTTGCTACCAGAAAAATTAGTGTACCAGATCGGCTAAAATGAGAGAAATGATATATCAATTTTGTAATTTTTCTTAAGTTGTCCCAATCTTTTGAAGTGTCTACGGTCCAACGAAAAAAAGTAGTCAGTGTATAATTCAAGGTGGATGCGCAAACAAAAAGAAAAAACTATATAACTTACTAACATATTCATATAAACCATCTTTAAATTATATGAGAGATTGCAATTAATAAACCATGCAAAATTCAAAAACCTTAACGAAAAGGACAGCAAAATATCAAGACAAAGTCATTATCATTACCCAATCTAGGAAACCGTATTTCATATGAAAAGCTTTTCTTCCCCACCAATATATATACCCTAGCTGATGATCATAGCTGAAAATCATATCCATTTTCTCGCCTAATCAAATCCAGCACCACGAAACTGCTCCTCACTGTTCTTGCAATAACATTACGTCTCTTTCTCTTTTCTCTACAAAACAAATCAACCTCGAAAAACTTGCCACCAGAAGCATGTGGTGGTTTGAAGGGAGTTTATATATAACTTAGAACATAATTAATAGATATCGTCAATGCTAATTTTATATTGTTATAATTAATAAATTGATAAAATAACTAAATTTTTGTCAATTCATTTTACTAATACCGATTATATTTTTATTTTTTATTAATGTGGTGATATTAAGTAAGAATTAACTAATGATATTTAAAGTTAAAAATTAATCAAAAAACATAATTAGTTTGTGATAAGTCTATTATTATTTTTATTTATTTACTTAAGTCAATAAAATCAATTCAGAATTACAAATCATTTCATTTTTTATGTAAATATAAGTTAGTTACTATAGATATAAACATGTTCTATTTGTAATATATGTAAACAATAACTATAAATAACAATTAATCATAAACTGAAATTACAAATCTTTGATATTCAATATATATATGTTAAAATTTCATATAAACACAAATATGATGTTTGAACATAAATATGATAACAAACTATTATTTAAATATAACAAGTTTGAGGCTTCGGACATGGTGTCTTACACAAATATGATACGCCACGATAAAATAATCATTATAAAAGTGTTTGGTCATTATATATAGGTAAGCATTAATTTAAATTAAAACTATAAATTTTTTATTATTATATGTGTTTCATATAAAATTTAAATTAGAGTCTCACTACTATATTTAAAATTAACTATTTGAATGTTTTCGATAATTTTATTTTAGTAATTTAATTATTGAAATATTTAGGTAAAATATGTACTAGTACAAAAAAACTTTGGGATTAGCTAGGATTGTCAATGGGTATATTAAAATGAACCATTTTGACCTTGACTCTCCTAGGATTTTCTCTTTTCTCTCTAGAAGTCGTTTCCTCCCTCTTTATTTTGGTTTTCAGTCCAGATCTCGTTGAGATCTGGATCTCTTTGAGTTCTTAATCTATGTTGTTTGCAGTTTATTTCTCTTTATTTGTTGTTCCTCTCGTATGAGAGTGGTTTTTCTCTAGTAAAAGAGCTATTTTCCCCTATCGAATGAGAGTTTTAATTTCTTTTTCTTTCAAGATCTCATCTTCTTGCAGGTGATTCTCCCGGTGTTGCAAGCGTCCGCATCTTTTGCCACTTATGGATGGATGCATTTATTTCAATATCAAATAGATGGATACACGCCTGATCAGAATCCTATATGACTCAATCTTTAGCTACTATAGAATCTTCAAGTGTTGAGAATCTGGTAGTAGAAAAAGTCGTTGGTTGTATTCTCACGGTCTCTACCCGTATTAGATATCTAGTTTTGAGAACGTCAGTTTCTGTTTAATTAGAGGTGGAGCACACATGATTGCTCACAAATTTATTAGAATTACGGCCTTGAGCCTACGTTGCTTTTCTCATTATTCCATTGTATGTTTTAATTTTGGTTGATTCAATAGATTTTCCCTTCTGGGTTTGCATTTAAAAAAAAAAAAGATTGTCAATTGGTTGGATTAAGATCTATATCCCATTCTATGGATAATATCTAAATATTTGTAATTTAAACTAAATTGATCAAATATGAAATTAAGGAATTTAGTAAAAATTGGACTCAGACGTTTCATTATATTTTATGAAATAAGTTAATTTTATTATATGTAATTATTTTTCTTAGTTACTACTTATTTTCATAATAAAATAATATATAAAATGAAAATCAAATAATCATAATTTTCTATTAAATTAAAAACCTTCAAAAAAATCCACATCATCGACATGCTAGAAAGTCAAATAATCAAATATAATTTTCAAATATATAATAGTAAAGATTATATCTTTCAAGACATTTTGGTATGTGTGAGAGTGAAAGAGAAGCAAAATAATTTATAGTTGTTTACCAATACACTTAGGATAAAGTGAAATAGAAAATGAAATCTAAAATTAAAACAGAAAGTCTTTGGAGATCAAAATATTTTGTATGCCGCATCATGCTTCATTTATATATATATATATATATATGATCAACACCCTTTGGTGTGTGTGAGAGTGAAACAGAAGCAAAACAAGATTAAGTACCTTCAAATTGACATTTCATACAACTAAGTGTTACGGTTGCAATTTAAGGACTTCAAATGGTGAAAAATAGCAATTTAAGGATACTTTTTGCTCCAATTTCAAATTGACGCAGAAGCAAGTTTGATGTGGCGACCTCGCTTAAAACCTCACTGTCCCCTTGACAGGTTTCCCCCCCCAAAAAAAAAAAGTTTGATGTGGGGCCGAAATGTCTTGGTGGAATTTAATAATTGCCAGCAATAAAGAAAAAGCCATAAAAGCAAAACAAAAGCTCGTCTATGCTTTGGCTCACGCATAAAGAAAATAGTTCGCGAAAGATCTCAATAGAACAAAAGTTGTCTTGATATGCAGAATCTTCTAAATAGAACGCCAGCAATTTCATCAAGCTTGAATGATTGGTGGTTCATATTAGTGTGGGGGTAGGGAGGTTTACGAGCCGATTTGTTTTTTTCCGTAGTTTGAGGTGCAGCTTGAACTTTTCCAGCCCGATCCGAGTTCAAGTTTGAACTCACTCTAAACATTTGGTATCCGTTCGATGGTTTAAGTTTGGCTCGACTCAGATTCAGCTCGATTTTGAATTGGAAAAAGGCGCGTGAATGAATAAATGTGAGTGGCGCATGAATGACACACGTTTTTTTGGGTCAATTTTTTAACGTTCGTTAGCTAAAGGACTGAAATTGAGATTTTTTGAAACATAAAGGATGCAATTTGATAAATGTTAAAAGATCAGGACCAAAATCGAACAATGGCATATTTAAAGAACAAAAAATGAAATTTTCCCTAAAATATTTGTCACTTATCTAGTTTTTGGCAACAAATTATATATCGTTGCTATAGTACACTCTATTGTGATGATTATATTTTTCATCACAACAAATTGTCACAGAAAATGATTTTTTTTATTGCATTTTCAAATTAGTTCATGTAATCTTTATTAAAAAATCCAAAATATAAAAAGGAGGAACTTTAAGTGACACATACCTGCAGACTAGATTGGGGTGAGTATTTGTAAGGAATGGAGGCAGGGGGAACGGAGCTTGGTGGCGGTGAGGTGATTGAGAAAAATGTGGGGATATATATAATTCTAGTTCAATGCTAATTGGGTCAAATCGGTATAATAAATGGCGAGTGTTTTATATTTATCGTGTGGTTAGTGAAAAATTTAAGAAAAGTGATCAATCAAATGTCAAGTATAATACACTTATCTTTTTAATTAGTTAAGTTCGATCGAGTCGGATTTAAGATGTAACTTTTTATACGAGGACAAAATAAAAGTGTGAAACCGAAAATATTTCACCTTCCTGCTTTCTACTCTTAGAAAATTTTTAGTCCGAGCTTGACTCCGCCAAGCCAATATAAAAATGGGACGAACGTTTTATACTTTCGTATGGTTTGTGAAAATTCTAAGAAGAGTGACAAAATAAATGACAAACGTGACACACTTACCCTTTTAATTGGTTGAATTTTGTTCAATTAGATTTGAACTAGAATTTTCTAGGATTACATCAGTTCTCCACTGCTGCTGGAATCGAACTCACGCTTCTGCCTTTCTTGCCGACATCTAGTATCATTCCGGGTTTTTATGCTTGTAATAGAAGAATAAATATTGAAGTTATTTAACAATACTCATTAATGTGTTTATGTGAGTAGGTGGAGGATGTCAGAGACAGGGAAAAAGAATATGGGGTGACACCCCAGGGGTGTTTTTCACATGTCGGATTATTTGTATGAGTTAATAACGACATTTTAGACTGTGAAATATTACAATTTTAACTTACTACTAAAAATGAAAAATAGTTTAAGACCTCCTTGTGTTTTTCAGAATTTAGAACACCGCTTCTTAATAACTTTAAGAAAAATTTTAGATTGAATTGATGAAAATACCCTTCTATATTTATTATAACAATTGACTGAAGTTAGTTCACCTTTCAATTTTATTTTTGGAGCAGGCTGAAAAAATGCATAGTAAAAAATAAATCTATTTATTTTATTCTCTTTTTCATTAGATAAAAATTAGTTTCATTTTACTATTAATTAGTCGTCAATCAATGCAACACCCACCACCGGTCCTCGATTCATCAATGCAACAGCAACCAAAAAGGAAAAATCAATGCGCGCAACACCCCCACCAAATGCAAAAGCCACCACTAATCTCCTTCTCCAAATATGTGTACATTATTCGGACCAGAAAAAAAATTGTGTACAATATTTCCCTATATCCCAAAATCCACTGGTCCATTATAGTTGATCGAGGATGAATTCGTGGGGTTGCACTTTGAGACACATTTTCAGGCAGAGGAACGCATGCACTAACTTACTCGCTAGGTTCGGTCATAACATCGAGAGAAAAATGGAGGTTTGGCAAGAGCCACCTGATCCGTTGATTGATAATTTAGTTGTTGAGACTGTATAGAGCTTGTTGTCATCCTTTTTTTACCAAAAGAAAAAAAAATTCGCTCATCTATTTTCACACACACATAATTTGTCATATTATTTCACCAATAGAAATAACGTGTAATTCTTCACAATGTCGGAGTACTCGCACAGCATTAATTCTGCGTCACTTGGCTTCCAGCCTTCAATTCCACTTGAATGCACAATCGGTTTCACTCTAACATGGGCTCACCAGGGAGGCGGTAATAGCCCCCAACTAGTTGAGTTCTCGGAAACCCTCAACTTACCTCCTAGTCAGGTCCAAGACAGCTACAAGCTCCTCGAATTCAATCGGGTCGGCATGCCTGACTCGACAATATCAAAGGCCCCGAGCAAAACAACGCCTTTCGGACCATTACCCTTCCCGCTCAATATACTAATAGGCCAGCATGTGCGTGGATGCCTGGTCGCGATTTGCAGGTCGTGACACAACGGCACGTGCTCTTGTTTTAGAAAAGCCATAAAAAGTATCTATATTTTGTTATGGAGTCATGTTTTAAAGGACATTGATATATAACTGCTTTCGAACATAAATTTATACAAAAGCCTGTGTTGTACATAATTTTATTACGTCTAAATTTTCAAACGTCCTACCTGATTATCTTTTTTGGGCAAGAAATAACGCTTTCGCCCCCAACCATCATCATCCTTTGGGATTCCAATAGAAACTCCACGGTTTTTCGAGCAGTCTCACAATTATCTTAGCTCTTACCAACTTCAGCTAGTCCTCCGAGTGCAAACCAAGTACCATATGTAAAGCAAACTCCCCAATTTCCATACATATTATTATGAAGTAGCCTCGAAATTTTATAAAAATTCACCTTCGATCCCCAAATTCAAATTTAAAGACAAGCATACCCTGAACCATCAACCTTTTGAACATCTTCTAGGTATTTAACAGCCATGACAATAAAACTTTGTATCTCCTCTCTCCTATGGTCAGGGTACAGCCTCTTGAACAGAAGAAGAGATTGGATCGTTGACGAAGTGTGCTCCATGTACCTATATCGATTTTTTATAAAAATATTGTTCTTAAAGGATTAAGATATATGTTTAATCAAGACCACTCTTTCTCATGCTCTATAACGATATATTGTTCTGTGGGGTTGAGCTACTGCATCATGAATTAACAATTTTAGTGAATTCTTTTGAATCAATAATAACATTAATCAAGGACAGTTACTTTGACATATCATGAAGTTTATTATAATTGCACAAACTTCCCCTGTGGTTTGTGAAATTACAAAAAGTTCTCCTATCGGAGGAATTTACATCTCGTCTAGATCGATGAATTTTGATGACATCATCTCAAAACTCTTGTCGGGCCCTTTCCACCTCTTATCGAAGCTCCAACGACCCGTAATCCGGGTCGAATTACCATATTTTTCAACCCACATAATTGTATGCACCGAGATGTAAGGGTTGTCAACTCCTTCTGCAATCTTAAGTCTCCACATGACTTTTCTTTCTACAGTTCCAAAAACAAATTATCTTTCTATATTAGTTTTCTTCGGATGCACGTGAATAAAATACGGGCAACAATAAAATTTTCGGTTAGAAAGAAACAAAAAATGCATGTGTATATATCTCATAACAATAACTTGGATAGCCAGAATACTGGCGGGGAGGGTTGTCCGACCTCGACAGTATTCGAACTCGGGGAAAGATCATACGAAACGTGAGTTATAGTAGTGAAGTAGAGATAAAAATGGTTAGAAAACTATATCTTAACTAACTAGAAATGTGTTGATAATAAGAACGGATAAGAGTAAATCTGATCCCAGAAATCACAACATACAATGAAATAATCATAAACAATAATTCATCTTGAACACTTTATATAGGACTTTAGTTGTTTAGTAGCAGCTTAAATAACTTTTTTTTTCTAAGTCTATGAACATGCAAAGATATTGTATTTGAATCTCTTACTATGCAGATATCTTTTGTAGGTATTAGGAAGAGTTTTACATATTAATAATTCGATTTATTGGTAATAAGGTATAATTTTATTTTAGAAATTAATGGATATCATCTTAGAATTGATGGATATGCAGAAGTGAAAGAGAATACGAAATTTTAAAATTTGTAATTCGCAATAATTTCTAAAATACAAACTACTTAAATATTTATAACTATCTACGTAGAAGTTATCCCTAGGATAAGAATAAAAGATAGTTTACAAACGGATACAACCTAATATTAGTTATCTATTCTAATACTCCCCCCTCAAGTTGGAGTTTCGAAAGAATGAAAAAATTCAACTTGAACTTCTACAACTCTTGGCTTCTTGGTTTGATTTTCTCCAACTCTCGCCTTGATTTTCATCATAGTCTATAAACTTTGTTTTTGCAACTTCAGGTTTGATTTCCTCCAAAATCTAGAAAACTTTATTTTTCTACAAAAATTCTTTCTGTAGACCTCTAATCCTTTTTTTTTTTTAATCGTGAAAATTTTGATGCACAATTTAACATTGCTCAATTACATAACCTTCATTTATATATTTAATTCATTGATGATTTCTCGTGGCCAACTTTGTTATGGGTAAGGCCAACAAGAGTTGGCCAAGTGGTTTGAGAATTTTTTCTCAAAGACAAAGGCCCGAGTTCGAATCCCTTTACCATTTGGGGTGTGTACGTTAAATAAAAAAACAAAAACAAAATAAATAAAAAATTTTGTCATGCGTAAGAAAATTTTTCATGGCAACTTGTCATGAATGAGAAAACACATGGCCGACTTATCATGGATAAGAAACTTAAAAATTTATGGCGACGTGCCATAATAAAAATGGATCAAAAAAATTATTTATTATGAAGGATTTTTTTTTTTTGGGAGTGACCAGAAGATATGATAGGAAATATTAATTAAATACCAAATCAATTATTTAACTCATTTTGTCCTTGTCGGGAAATAAAATATTTGGATGCACCGACGTTTTGAGTTGTCCACAACCCCAAAGGATGAGCATCTTGTTTTGTCCATACCAAGTATATATCCGTCTTACTTGTGCGAATCAAATTATTACACATGCAAAAACATAAAAAGTTAGTTTTCAAAAATAATTTTAATTATTTTTGTTAGTTTTCTTTATTAATAAAGTAATTAATTTGATAAAATATCATAGAAAAAGTCATATTTCGGATTATTAACCGATCAAATTTCTGAATTTTATATACGATTAATTTATTTCGGATGATCAATATCTATAGTCAAATATGATTTATCAAAAAAAAAATTACTGATCGAATCAATAGATAACATTTATTGCGTTGGATTGGCCGTTGATATATAAAAACTACAATGTAGGGTTATCTATGATTCGAATTTAGGACGGTATTCTTCATTTTTCTTTTTTTAGGTATATAGAACTTCACAAGTCCAGTCAATTCTAATATTATTTTCATCCAAAAACAGTTAATTCCAGATTTCTAATGCTCCAAGAACGGTTTTGAAAGAAGCCTCCTCATCGAAGAAGCCGCAAATTTATCTGCATTTGCGCAAATTGGAAAATCAGTTTTTTTTTCTTTTCCAGAAAAAGTGTCTACTAAAAGATACATTTTCTAAGTGAACTCGAAAATTGATCGTAAAACCACCTCTAAAAAAGTTCCCTAAAATTTGTGGATTTTTGGAGGCACCACATCGAGAAACAAGTTCCTAATCCTCATCTACTTGTTCTTAATCATTTCCTTAACAGAATAACAGTAATTAAAGTGTCCATTTGGAGATTGTGCCAAGAAGCACTGCCGGTGGGGTCGGCTTTGGCAAGTAAGAGGTGTCGGGAAAGTGTGGTATGCCCATGGTGCAAGGAGGATTGTGAGACTTTGGAACATGCTTTCCTTCGGTGTAGTTTCGTGCGGCAATTCTGCGCATGCAGTAGCCTTCCTTGGGCTGTGATCTCACAATGGAGAGGTTGAGGGGAGGACAGGATTGGCTTTGTGCTAGATAGTTTAAGTTCTGATGACGGAGATCGGTTTCTTGTTTCGGTTTGGGCGGTGTGGAGGAATAGGAATAAAGAGTGGTAGGCACGGGAAGAGTTGGATGCTGAGAATTTGGCTAGCTTAGCTTACAACTATTTTGGATGCTGAGAAGATTTATCAAATTTAGGCCCTCCCATTTATGATATCAGGGCAGCTCTTTGTTTGACACATACTGCTTCCTTCTGTTTTGTGCGCCGGGATGGGAATGAAGTGGCTCACAAATTGGCCCGTCACGAATTGAATCCTTATGGAGATTATGAGCTCCCTGATGATGTTAGGACTTTAGTAGAGGTAGATCAGGATGATGTTAAACTCTGTAATTGTCTTTTCCTTTTTTTTTTAATTAGTAATTATAGGAGCCTTAATCATCTTTCTTCTGCCTAACCAGGGAAGGAGCTAAGGGGGGCTGGGGGTGGCCCGGCCCCCTAAATTTTGAAAATTTTTATTTTTTCCCCCTTAAATTTTGAAAAATTTTATTTATCATCCATATTTTCTACAAAAATTTTATTTTCGCCCCCCCTAAATTTTAAAAAATTTCGTTTACTACTTATATATTTTAGAAAATTTTATAATTTTGCCCTTCTTATTTTAGA
>JBBMKE010411423.1:0-11585 GCA_037834125.1 Lippia alba | reverse complement strand
ATATAACAAAACAGTCCCTATGAGAGTTTGGTAAACCTGACGGAACCCTAACGGAAGGTAGGGACCTCAAACGGAATGTAACATAAGGGGCTAATATATAAAAAATGAAAGAATAGGTCCTGATTTGTAATTATGGCTAACTGCAGGGTACTAGATGTAAATTTCCCTAATTTAAATTGTGCTTCCAATGTTTTCTGCCGGATTATTGAAAAATATTGCAATGAGCTCGAGCGGTTATAAGAATTATAAGTTAACAAAGAATTGATATATGAATCAGAACAATAAAAATATATAAATATATGGACGAAAAGTAGGCATACTTGAAGAAGTATCGGTGCCATACAAAAATGTTTGTTGGAGTTTGTGGATTGCATTAGACTCCCTCTCCTGGCTTTCCCATTTCTGGAGGAACAAAAGAAAAAAGCAAATTCAATGCCACAACAACAAATGACAAAGATGGGTTAAAATCAACATATGCTACAACTTTGTTGTTAAATGATTCTTCTGTCACGTTGCATAACCTCTTTTTGTCGTGTTTGGCTCCATAACAACCATCGTCTCCTACATCAATGAATCTATCAAGAGAAATTGAAAAATCAATTGAACGTGGATCACATATTTACGAATAAAAAACCAGTACGTACCTGATTTATATGGTTCTCAAGAAAGATGATGTTTGCCTCTATAAGAGACTTCCATGCAATTTATATATTAATGTCAGCAAACCTGCACAAAAACTAGAAAAAAACCATAATAACATCAAAAGATAAAATAAAGAAAAAAAAAAGGATCAAAGTAAGCACACCAAATTATAAGGGAAAATTACATTTTTCGTCCTCTGAAAATGCACTTGTCCGGTTTTGGTCCTGATCTTTTAACAATTTTCAAATTGTATCCTTTATGTTTCAAAAAATCTCAGTTTTAGTCCTTTTACTAACGGACGTTAAAAAATTGACGGAAAAAGGCGCGTGAGTCACATTTATTCAGGCCCGTGAGTGTCACGCGCCTTTTTCCGTTAAAAACTTAACGGAAGTTAGCAAAAGGATTGAAATTGGGATTTTTTGAAACATAAAGGATGCAAAATGAAAAAAGTGAAAAGTTCAGGACCAAAACCGGACAAATGCATCCTTAGAGGACGAAAAATGTAATTTTCCCAAATTAAAAATACAGAAATCAAATAAAAATATATAGAAATAAAAAAATTAAATCAACATGAGAATATAAATTATTCAACACTTATTAATATTGAGAAGGGAAGTAGATGAATCACTTAACTTCTTTCCATGAGAAGAACAACTCCATCACCATTACTGTTTTGACCCGCAGTCCCTGAAAACTGCACATCCTAATGTTTAAACAAAAGCTATTTAATTATCACAAAACAAATACAATGCAGTTTATTAATTACCAATGGTTGTGGTTCCATTCTTCTTGAAGACAGGATTAAATTCTCCTAGTCCTAGATTAATATCGCATATTTGCATTTTGCCTAATCCCATCATCTAAAGAGATTATCACAGGCTTTGCATCCACACGACTTGGGTCCACAATCTGCAATGTGAAACTATCAATTCGAAGCTATGAAAGATATATTTTTTATGTTACGGAATTATACAGGTTCTTACCTTAGTGGAAATTGAAAATATTTCATCTTTAAATCTTCACGATGAAGGAGCAGCAGCAGCGCGTTAATGAGACATAATGGGTATACCTTTATACGCATATATATGTAGGAAGAGTGAAGAGAGAGAGAGAGAGAGAGAGAGAGAATGAGAGAGAGTTCTCAGTAACTGGAATTGAAGAGATTAAGCTGAGGAGGATAATCCGACCGGCTATGGAGGAAGATAGATTGAGAAATTTGCAAATATTAATTATTGTTCATACGATATATACGATTCTCAACTCCAATAAAAGGAGAAGATACTCCCTAGACCTAGGACTCTCAAAGTAAACCGTAAACAAAAGTTGTTATAACTAACATAACCACCAAATAAGTAAATAAACGCAATCTAAATAAACTCAGTCTAATTCATGTCATACTCCTCCTTCCAACTTGGAGGTTTTGGAATTCTGCCGCTTCTACGAACTTGAATATCATTCCTTCCCTCTTGAATATTGTTGTTGTTCCCCTTCGTATCATTCTTGATATCGAGCAAGTGGAAGGTCTCTTTTATAGGAGTAAGACCAAGTTTACGACCAAGTTTACTACATAACCCTAAATTCTTCCGTGTGAAACTCAAATTCTTGCCATCACAACAAAAATCATAATAAAAAACCTGATAATCTGTCTCCTTTGATGTACAATAATATGGCCACAAGTGGTCGCATGAAACCTTGAATCTGCCTCCCTTATTACAAGATTAGGTTTAAAGGAGCAGTCCAAGATGATAATCCCGATTCAGATTCCTTATATATGTAGCCCTTAACTACAGTCCCTATTTCCGGATTCATACCAAAATCAAGGAAAACAAGAAATCCATTGATTACTGTAATCTCAGCATTAATTAAAAGGCGCGCGCCTGTCTCAACTATCTCAATCTCTCCAATTATTTCTTTGTCCAAATCAAACCTAAACATCACAATTTTTCAGGTTTCGTCATACATAACTCCAAGCCAGTAGATAGAAACTTTGAAGCAAACCTTGGAAGGTTTAAACCAAACTCGACATCTTTCAAGCCTACCCGATGGAGGTTTAAATTTTGTCCACGAATCCGTTGACAACGAATATATCTTCGCTCCAACTATCGTTCCATGTGAGTAGAGTTCTTCCACCAATGGCTTCACGATCCTATAATATCCGCTTTGAGTAGCAAAACCAAATGCAAACCTTTCATAACCAAAATATGATAATTCTCGATTGCCCACTGGAGTAATTCGCTTCAGGTTATTAGTAAAAGAATTTCATACGTACTGACGTGGGCCAATCCTGGCCATTCCTAACGTGCCACGTGCGCGGATCCGCTATGTGATTCCAAAGTCAAAGCAGCTGGGTCAACGATGCCACGCGGTCCTCACCGGGCGAACAAGCCGACCAATCCCCACACCAGACTAGTAGTCGGCGGTAATTCGATGAGGCACAAGCCGTCGGATGACCCGACTCGATCAGTGTGAGTCGGCCTTCTATCTCCATGGTCGAACCAAGTTCGACCTCAGACATGGGACCCGCACCGCACGCCCAACATTTAATGCTTCTGACATACCGTACCAGGCAGTTATGCAGCATTTAATGCAGCATTTAATGCTCTGACACCAGTACAAAAATGTCTTTCTCACTCCTACAGGTATAAATACCCCTTAATTTATATCATTTACCAAGCACATTAGCTGCACTTAAATCTGTTTAATCGACGTAATCAATACTCGAATACTGACTTGAGCGTCGGAGTGCCAACATAGGGAAAAACCCCTTCTGTCCCTATCCGGCCTTCAGTTCACGTTTGCTATTATCTTCCAGGTCAACTATACTTTGAGCACCCCAAAATACAAATTCGAGTGATTTAGTCAGCTCCGCGTAGACCAAGCCAACAAACCGGAATTCGACTCGACCTCACAAGAACCAACAATCTCAAATCTACCCTTTAAATTTAACGGGACTGGGACAGATACTTGTGCCGGGAACCCATCCGTCGTGGTTTCGGGTATTTGGGTGCAATATTTATGATGAGTGCCAATCTCGTTCATATAAACGAGATGGGAACACAATATGCTCTTGTTCATCTAACGACGATGGTGGGCGGATATGAAAATAGAGCTTGTGATAATAGATTCCCATGATTTCGAGACGCTGATAAATCTCAAAACACACTTTAGAGGTAATCTGTGAAGTATTTCCACAAGAATATCATCGGCAACATAACTTTGCGACTTCATCTTCATCTTCTTGGCCGCCGTAGCCATTGTTCGGCAGTTTTCTTGAGTGAGAAGAGATAAATGTGATGATTAACGAAGTGTTCGTTATTATATAATAAGAATTCTATTTGTTTAGGGTTATTTATGGAATATTTACTTAATTAAGTGTATTCTAGGATTGTAAAAATAATTTAAGATTCAAAGAAATAAAATAAAAAACTAATTTGAGAGTTAAATTTATCAAATGACATATATATAACAAAAGAACGTGATGAACTGATGCTCGAGATAATGACCCACAATTTAAATAGACTCAAGTTTCCCACAAGAAGTCCACTATTACAAAGAAAATAATGAAAATTAAAAAGCTAATTTGAGAGTTAAATTTATCAAATGACATTCGAGATAATGATCCACATAATATATATATATATATATATATATGTATATATATATATATATATGCTCGATAAGTTTCCTATAAGTTTTCCGCCAAAAAAAATGGTGTAGTTTAACGGTTCGGTGATATGCTAGTTTAATTAAAGTTTTCGAGTTCAAGTCCCTGGAAATGCAGTTGGTAGAGAGAGCTTTACACCCTAAATGATCCGTCCCGACTCGACCCATGAAAATGGGCTAAAAAAAAAAGGAAAACTAATCCTACTTAATAATCTGCCCTAATCACAGACGACACGAAGAAATAAATCAATCACATCTTTCCATATTTATAAGAATAATGTTAAACAGGATTGTGCACAACAAATCCTATCAGAAATTTATTTCTTTACTTGTGAAGAAAGGAATATTGCTAATTTGTAGTTTTTCAATAATTTCAATTTATTTCATGTTTTGTGTTTTAGAAAAAAAAAAAAGTCAATTTCTTACCCTCGTGAAATTTAAATTAAAAAGGAAAAATTGCAAAAATAAATAAATAACAATCACTATCATTTTTGGAACATATTTTTTTTCGGCAACAAAAAAAAACCCATGCATTAAGTCTAAACATGTCAATTAAATCCCCCAATCCGGAAATATTATAAGGCAAAATACATTAAGCCTCAAAGAACAAGAGGTATTTGAAATTAGTCCAAATATAAATATATTTTCACAAATACCCAAGTGGATGCTTTAAATTATAAAAAAATTCTTCACCCAACAACCAACTATTGTGAAATACAATAGTTCTTCGCATTTTAAATATAATTCTATAAATTCAAATATAAATACTTGAGAAATAAACACAAATAGATAATTTTGATAGTAGGTAGTTATACAAAATAAAATATCAATTTAGGGGATAAATTAATAATTTATTTAAATCGGAGAATAAAAAAAAAGAGTTATTTGATGGTGTCGGAACTGTGAAGGGGAAAAATCAACATCAATCACTCTCTATATGTGTGAAAAAAGGAAGACCATCACATGCGTTGAGCCTCAAGAACTGGGTTCCCGTTGAGCGTGGATTCTACCAGCTAGGGTAACACCCCAAGGAAAAGATAAAGCTGTAAGAAGCTTAAATGTGCAGCAATAGGGGTTTTTCCAGTTCAGTGTGTGTTTCTTGTGCGTGAAGAAATGCAATGTAGCAGGTGAAGATTGCTTGAGGAAAGTATAGTGACATTCCTCTATTTATAGTTTGAAGGTGTGGGCAATTAAATAATAGTACCCGTGTGGTCCTGGAATAATGTTTCCCTAGACACGTGGTGGAGCGAGAGGGCATGAAAGTGACGTGCGCGCGTCACTGTTACTTTTTAGGCGGTTATGCTAGGTTGTTGTGTCAGCGGCAGTTAGGGGATCGTTCTCCCGAGCGACGAGACGCTCGTGCCAATGGTCGAGCTTATATGGAGGTCTCGTAGGTGGGCTCCTTGAGAGAGGGAGTTGAAGCGAAGGCCCAACGAGCGCTAGAGGCTCAAGGGTTGACTCACACGAGGGTGAGGTTCCGTTGGGGGATGACCCACCCCCGAGAAGATTAGCTGTGAGGATAGCGACTGGTCAAGGAGTTGCGAGCCTCAGGTACCCGAGCGTTCTGTTAAACCAGGCCTTCGGTCATGAAGGGAGCCTTCCGCGATTATGCCACGTGGTCGGTGGAAATACGAGTGTATTTTGGGTCCATCATTATTTATACCATACCCCTGTGTTGGGTGAAATGGGCAAAAAAAACTCTGTGTTTCAAAAATTAATAAAGAAAACCTTGTGTTTTAAAAATATTTGCATGCCGAATCCTAAAAACTTCTAGTGTTGGTAGAATACTAATTTTCTCTATTCATTGGATGCGAAATAACTAATTTATACTTTTATATTCTGATATACATCATCTTAAATCTCCCTATATTGTTCAAGAATATACATCATCTTAAATCTCTCTATATTGTTCAATATTTTTCTATATGCCCCGAAATCCTTTTTTTATATGCATCGAAACCCTGTCAAAATAAAAATTGCATGAAGAATTGTATAAACAAGTATAAAAAATTGTATATAGAAAGATGTGAGATGATAAATATCATAGGTCTAATTCCAGTCACCCCCTAACCTTTGGGGGGTGTGCGCTTTGCCCCCTCACCTTTCAATTGGTGTGTTTTCCCCCTTCACCGTTGCAAAATGTTCACTTAACCCCTTTCCGGCGGAATATTCCAAGAATATTTCACCGGAATGGTTGAAATTTTTTTGGCGTGATTTCATATTGCAAGTCCACACAGATCAGATGTCAAATGCGTTGATATTATACATCAAATCGAAGATCTTGATGTAAGGAACACAATTATTGTTTCAATATCAAAATCTGACAACCAAATAAACAAGGAATAGCTGGTCAAAGATGACGCATGACCGGCGAAGCTTTGCAGGTAAATTTTGACGCTTCTGACGTCCAAGAGAGTTGAAGGGGGTATGGGTTTTATTCGTCACGGCGAGAGAACATGATGATAGCGGTCTTGACTCTTAGGTCACCGTAACGGAGAAGAAATCGACGGTCAAAATTAATTTTGAACTAATCAGAGGATAAAACAAACACAATAACGTGAAATCAGAAATAAAACAAATAACTTTGATTAATAAACCCAAATAAATTATCTCACAAGTCTAAAGCATACTAGAAAAATCCTAACTAAAACGAAACTAGAAAAACACAAACAAAGAAAATTAACATAATCTAGAATAAAATCAAAAGAGTAAAATTAAAAGAAAGGGATGAACTCGTTGTCCTCCTCCTCCTCGTTTCTGCTGTGTTTCTCATCTTTTATAGTGTAGTGGTGTGCTTCAATTCTTCTTCCCACTCCTCCATGATTTTCCATCATATAACCCAATAACTCCACGTTCTTTTCCCACGTTCTGCAAGAATAACTCTCATATTTTCGGAAGCTTTAAGCGTCTTTAATTGGCCTTATAATTTCAGTTATCAACCACGCTCAATTCTATGGGGTTTAGTGGACAACTTATGCTCTTGTGGGCTTGGACTCTCACACATGTGGCCGTCAATTTGCAAGAAAGCACCCCATAGATTATATTTGCACAACTTCCTCACATCTCGTATTTTCCTGCACAAAATCATAGATTTCAATTAATAACCCACAATTAAATCAAATCACACAGCTAACTATAAAATTCAAGATCCAAGTTTGACAATTATACGCCTTATCAAACACAATAGAAACTTAGTACTTGTTTACCTCGAACTCAACATTGATATCAATTCAGCAGTGACATCATACAATTTCTTATCCATATTTAATTAGAAAAATAAAGAAATCAAAGATTTATGAATAGTTGTTTTTATTCTGGTTCTTATTTGTAAAAACATAGTAATGTAAAACTAAGAGATATGGCGAATAGAACATGAATCATTGCAGAAGATCATGCTAATTTCGCCATACAAAATTTTATCTCAAATTAAACCCATATAAAAAAGGAAAAATGTGATTAGAAGGGTTGAACATAACAAGCCCAGAAGTAAACTTGTAAGTAAATTATCTGCGATGAAGGAGTAGCCCCAATGTGCTCCAAATCAAGAACTGGAGGATGCAAAGGTCCAACTAGGGGAACAAGCAGCACCAGAAACCCAACATAGAGATTCCGTAACACTCAAAAGATGAAAGAGATTCGGACTGCAACTATTTCCGACTACTGTGCTTATTGAATTTCTCTTTGGAGTATCTAACACTGAAATGAGTGTGCAGGGTTAATCCTCTAAAGTGTATATTTGGTTGGATGTTGTTGAATGTGTAATTCATCTTGGCACGTATTTCCCCTTATAGGTTCTCAAAGACATGACGAAACCTTCAGTTGTGTATGTCTTTGTGCAAACCGAGTGTTTTCCATCAATGTTCATCCTGAATCTCTACAAATAAGAGGGTATTGGCTGATGGGAATGATGCAAAAGGCTGTTCAACATGAGGGGGATCTTAATTAACAATTGTTGATTTTAAAATATTTTGGAATTACATAAAAACACCCTTGCAGAGATGTTGCACCTTTTTGCATATTACAATTACCACCCCCTGTAGAGAGTTTGACTTTTTAAGCATATTACGATGACCTCCCCATTTTCCTAATGTTTCATTTTGTTTGAGCAAGTTACCTATGATGGTAATTGAGGTTAGTTTGTATCTATACAAATCTGAAGTAAAATTTTCCTGAGTTCGCACCTACAGAAAAATATTCAAAAGTGATGATTTATTGTTGTTTATATCATTGGTAGTTAATAATGATCCTTTTTTGTACAAGGTTAGCCTTTTAAGAGTTGTATATTTGGTTGGATGTTGTTGGATGTGTGCTATATCTTGACAGGTATTTCCCCTCATGATGAACATTGTTGACCAAAGACATTCAAAGTGACCCATATTATCGAGGTGACATCCTTCAATGTTTCATTTTCTTGTTTGGTTTATGTCGAATCAAGACGTTTGGCCAACCCCTCTAAAGAAAATGTCACCATGTTCATCGTCCACTCATTTTCACTATCCTCATTTGGCTAATGAAATGGTGTTGTTTTTTAGGTTATTCTACAAAAGATGTTGCTAATTTTTTTTTTTTCTCTCTTTTTATGTAGATGACAATTTTTTAGTTTGCACAACCTCCATTGGTCTTCTGCCAATGACCAATGGAATCAAGAGATAAGCTCTATTACTATTGGTCAAAGACTGTTTGCCAACCCTATGAAGCAAGTGTCACCATTCCACTCGTCCATTCGTTTTCGTTAATCCAATATAGCCAACCAAATGGTGTTGTTTTCAGGTTATTTTAAACAAGATGTTGCTATTTTTTTCCTTTGATATTTTTTACAAAAATGACAATTTTTAGGTTTGTTTTCTTTAATGTAACCCATCTTGAATATGTACAAGTTAGTAAAGTGAGGGATGTTCGAGACAAAAATCACCTATGGCAATAGGAGGACAATCATTAAGTCGTGGTTATATATATTGAGACATAGTTTTGACTTATTCCGAATGTTAGCATGTTATTTTACCATGAATGGTTTTTATTTCAGTATCTTCATATATATGTTATAGGGCTAAACATTAGTTTGAATTTCTTATTTCTTCTATTTGTGTGTATTCTTTTGCTAGATTATTGTGCTCACTGTGAATATAATCCTTTTATGAACGCCTATATCTTTGTTCAAGAGAGAGTGATCTTAATTAACAAGTTGATTTTAAAATATTTTGAAAATTACATCAAAACCCCTGCATATTACATTTTCGTTATAAGGCACCCGAATGGTTGGGAATGCATAGAAGTTATGAAACCATTCCATCCAATTGTCCCCGCAGTCGAAGTAGACAAACTCTCTATGTCTTACCACTAAGCATAATTTAATTACAACAAACCATGAGAAGAATGTTTAAATAATTTTTATTTGAATTGAAAAAAATCTTCAAAAAACATACGCACCTCCATCCTCCGATGTAAAGGTACAAGTCAATGTTTTGTTAGATTCCCGAACATACCCTCAGTCTCCCGAGCAAACATACAAACCGGTTCGTTAATAGGACTGTCATGAATACGGTCACGGTGGATCTTAGGGATACTGTGGACCTGAGGGACATGGTGGACTTGAGGGATGCGATTTTCGGGGCGAATGACAAAACGCTCGTTGTGCGCCCATCGGGATAAAGCTCGTTGCAAGTTCTCCACACTAACAATCCCGTACATTGGGTGAAAATATGGGGGACGGATACCTTCCCAAACACCCTAGATTGTACCGCACCACATCACATGAGCCACGCTCGGATGAACATTACGGTTCAAAGGCTTTTTGATAATGGTAAGGGTAGAAGTAAGCATCACAAAGCCCATCTCTTGTTGAAACTTTGTTAAGGGGTGAAGAATCCCATCTCTTGTTGAAACTTTGTTAAGGGATGAAGACAGTTCTTCACCGACTCAAAAACATGAGGTTCCATGTCACCTGACGTAGTGGACATCCACTCAAAAGCCATTGCTAACAATTGAAAGTAGAAGTGGAGAAGACCTACATGAGTTGTAGGTCGCTTTGGAGAAAAAGATGATATAAAGGAACCCCTTGTTTGTTTGTTTATTTGGGAAATCTATTTGTCATATTCTTCATACTTACTTTGACAGATTTTTTTATATTTTTTTCAAAATCGTACATACCTTTTACCTCATTGAGTCAATTGGACTCGGCCCCTTACCATTTCGCTTTTCTTATTTTTCAATGAAAAGGGTAAATTGTGGATGAGCCGTTTGGGGTAATGAATTGAGTAAAAAGGCACCCGGAATGGTTGGGAGTGATCTTAATTAACAAGCTGATTTTAAAATGCTTTGAAAATTACATCAAAACCCCCTACATATTAAATTTTCACTACAAGGCACCCGAATGGTTGGGAATGCATAGACGTTATGAAACCATTCCATCCAATTGTCCCGCAGTCGAAGTAGACAAACTCTCTATGTCTTACCACTGAGCATAATTTAATTACAACAAACCAAGAGAAGAATGTTTAAATAATTTTTATTTTGAATTGAAGAAAATCTTCAAAAAACTTACGTACCTCCACCTTCTGATGTAAAGGTACAAGTCAATGTTTTGTTGGGATTCCCGAACATACCCCCATCCTCCCGAGCAAACATATGAACCGGTTAGTTAGTAGGACTCCCATGAATACGGTCAAGGTGGATCTGAGGGATATTGTGGGCCTGAGGGATGCGGTTTTCGGGCGGATGACAAAACGCTCGTTCTGCGCCCATCGGAATAAAGCTCGGTGCAAGTTCCCCACACTAACAATCCCGTACATTGGGTGAAAATGTGGGGGACGGATACCTTCCCAAACACCCTGGATTGTATAGCGCCACGTCACATGAGCCAGGCTCGGATGAACATTACGATTCAAAGACATTTTGATGACGGTAAGGGTAGGAGCAAGCATCACAAAGCCCATCTCTTGTTGAAACTTTGTTAAGGGGTGAAGAACTCCATCTCTTGTTGAAACTTTGTTAAGGAATGAAGACAGTTCTTCACCGCCTCAAAAACATGAGGTTTCAGGTCATCTAGCATAGTGGAATTCCACTCAAAAGCCATTGCTAACAATTGAAAGTAGAAGTGGAAAAGACCTACATGAGTTGTAGGTTGCGTTGGGGAAAAAATGATATAAAGGAGCCCTTGTTTGTTTGTTTATTTGAAAAATCTATTTGTTATATTCTTCATACTTACTTTGACAGATTTTTTGATATTTTGTTCAAAATCGTACATACCTTTTCTTATTTTTCAGTGAAAAGGGTGAATTGTG
>JBBMKE010411405.1:0-11586 GCA_037834125.1 Lippia alba | reverse complement strand
TCAGTCACTTTATCCCATAGAATAACAGTTGATCATTAAGTGTCATCATCCCCATTTAGTTACAATGATTAAAACTTCATTACCCTTCGATGTGTGATACCTCTTGTCTTATTTAAATATCAGTTAAACCGTTCGCCGTAGTATTTCAAAGGTGAAGGATCCATCATTTACTTGGAAATGCTGCGGTGCGGGGGTTGTAGTGCTAGGGGAGGCGCTACACTTGTTGTGTTCTAGCAGCTCCAACTGCTGCGTTCCTTCCTCTCCTGCCCCCTAAGACTGAATATCCCTTGATCTCACATAAACTTTGCTTAAATGGTTGGAAACCTCCTTTTTGGCACACAAATCAAGGCAAATATTGTTTAGTATCCCAAAACCCTGATTATTATTCTTCTAGAGACGTAAAATGCTAATAAAGCAATTGCAAGTAGCTGAAATTCGCCAAAAATAGAAAGTCAGTCGTAACTTTTGACTTTGATGACGTGTCTGCTATGTCACCCTTAGTTTAAGGGATGATCACGGCTTGAAGGTCATGGCTATGGCCATTTTCTGCACTTATCTCCTCTTTTAGTCCAGTTTATGTATAATCCTTAATTTCAGCTCCAATAGACCTACAAAGCTATTTTTAGGCATAATTAAGTATCTTTTCGGTTAAATACAAGGAGGAAAATTAAGAAAATTAAAGCACAAATTACACATTTACATATGCAACTCGACCTAAACTAGAAGTACGACTTGACTCGATGCACTTTCCTGCCTAGCTCGAGAACCTGCAATTAAAGAGTGAAGGGAAAGGGGTCAGTCCAAACAACTTGACTGAGTAAGGGGGCTAAACGCACACCACACCTAAATAAATATAGAGCAAAGCATAAATTCAAAAGGAGCCTATCATGAACAGAGTCGGGGTTTTGCATACTAAACCATTTTCCAAAAGAGATACATATATACGCAAGAGATTCTAACTCGATTCACAATTACCATAATAAAATATTCATAATCCCGGCGAGAACGAGAATCCCCAACTTCATAAATTCATAACATAAAAGCATAAATCATAATTTAAACCATCCTCAACTTCTTGGTGATCGGAAGTCAAAGCCTTACACCCACATAGATTCATATACACTCGGGGTAGCTAACTCACGACGTGCCTTCCCCGATTATTCACCGAGGGCTCAAGACTATACGTCTTACACCCGCATATCTATCTCAAACGGAAAGTACACATGGCTCATAACCGGCGATCCCGATGGTCTTCCTGGGTCTCCCTTACCCACAATTTGAGGGCCCAAATTCATAACACCATACCATAGTCCCATCTTTCAGGGCATACTCACTAGATTCATAAAGAAACATACAAGGATTCAAAGAAAGCTCATATATGCTCATACTTATACCCTTTTCATAAAATTTATGGTGTTCACAAATCAAACTCATATCATAAACACTCATATTTACATATAATAGCAATATAACACATGTGGGATTCGAATTCAATTCACATAAGGCCATAGGGATTCAACTATACAAACTTAACCTTCACCTTGTAGAGAACGGGTCGAAAAGAAACGAAGAGAGAGCAAAAACCACGTAGACCTCAGGTTCCTTAACTCCTGGAGGTAGAGCTCAGATAAAGAAACACAAAACCTAAGACTTAGACTCAATAAACGGCAATGCTCATGAATGCAATGGATGCAATGAAATGCATAAACGCACCATAAAATGAATAATGAACCATATCTCGAATAACCGAATTCAAAATCATACCAAATTCTAATACATTCAAGGTGACACTCATATAATCATGTTAGAACAACTTAGGAATCATATTGAGGGTGGAAAAGGTGCAAACAAGCGAAGAAAAACAAGAAAACAGAGAAAAACGAAGAAATCCCAAAGCAGCAAAATCCATGGCCGTGGAAAATTTACACTTAAATTCCCACGGCCGTGAGAAAATGGCCAAAATGACCCAATATCTTCCACCTAAATCCATGGCTGTGGGAAAAATAAGGGTAAAAATCTACGGTCGTGGATTCTCCTGCAAAACCGAAATTAGCTCAAACAAAGTAAAATCGGCCAAAGTTGGTTCAAATCATGCTCAATCAATCCAAATTCAATCAAAACTCAATCATATACCTTATAACACATGTATAAATATATTATTCATCATATAGCATCGAGGGATCATGAATTCATTCGAGAACTTCGAACGAAACACTCACATGCGCACAAAAGGCCTCAACCGGCAAGGTTGTATTCTAAATGGCCAAAATGCATACAAAACTCAACAACTATGCACCAAAGTATTCAAAACTCATCCTAAACACATAATATCTTTCAAATTACACATTAGGGGTGAAGGGGTCCAAGTGATCAATCCACAAACCAAGCCGAATTCCATCATTCATGCTTCAAATCATCATATAGGCACATATCTCATACATTGAAAGCCTTAAACCAAGCTCTTATGCAATATTACACAAACCCACATTAGTTATTAATGTCATATACCTCTTATAAAACTACCAAGCCAAAGAAGTAATAAATAACCAAGGCAAAACACTCAAATACCTCCATAAATGCATATGAATGCAACAAGAACCAGAGAGATGCATCATACCAATATTTGCTATAAACCCTTCCTATTCAAGCTCCTACTCAATCTCAACCTTCCCAACATATAATCCCATAAATAAACACATATAAGAAGTCATAAGATCAAGAGGAATTCAAATAAGTAAACACCTTGAAGAGAAAACAAGCAAAGAACGGTCTTGAGCTTGGGGGTGAAGCTTCAATGGAGGTTTGCACTTGGGAACTTCTTTTCTTCTTCTTTTCTTAGGGTGGGATGTGTGTGAGTGAGGGAAAAATGAGAAAGTTGCTGAAAATGGTGAAAAAGAGAGGAAAAAGTCTTCCAAAAAGGCATGGCTATGGGTCCCACAAGGTGTATTTGTACGTGAGTGTATGCGGGTCGATATAGGGGCCGAAATAAGGTCAAAAAATACGTAATTAATCTCATTGAGTACCATTCATCGAATCAAACGCAACGAAGGTATCGGAACTCAATTTTGGGTTCTCCAGCTCAAGAATCGACCTAAGGACTCAAAAGGTCATAATTACCTAATGACCCCAAAATATTTAAAAAGCATACAATTGAGTCCAAAACTAATTACAGTAACGCCCAAAACAAGTTTAAAACATACAAAAAGGTCCAAACCTTATATATGTCACGTTAAGCATGCTCAGGAAACAAAATACTAAAATTACAATTTACGCGATTAACATATAGTTAAAATAATCATATAGTTCAAACTGTCCAAATTAATCGAATACGAATATAAATATGAATGTAATGCACCAAATAAGTATGAAAATAAATGCAAAACAAGAATTAAACTCTCACGTTGTACCAATCTGTACGTGCGAAAAATCGGGGTGTCACATGGCAACTCCTCCATTGAAAAAGATGTAAAATCGCTCTTCAAAAGAGCTCCTGGAATCCCTAAGATCCATCCCAATAGAAATCTTACGAGTAAGATTTCTGTTAGAGCGAATCTCGATTCTTCTGGTAGTTTCTAGCCAGTGCAATTCTCTTCCCGCCCTATACCTCAAATTCAAATTCAACCCAATCCCCTAGATCTCTCCAATAACAAACCACACCTTACTAGCTCCCACAATCCTAGCAACAAAAGTGCTATGTCAGACCCTAAAGATCTCTCGATTATTCCACTCTAGCCCGGTGATAGTCTACTATCCTAAACAACATATGCTCCCCCCCAAAGATTAATCTTTTATCCGATAATAATCAATACCTAGCATCCCTAAGCCTAACAAGCCGACAGGTCAATACCATGATGCCCGATAGCCCAAACCACAACAAAAACACTATTCTCTTGTCACATCCACCTTCTGACGACCCAATCTTCATCTTCTCTCACAATCCTAATAAGATCACGCCTCATATCAAATCCCCATCTAAAACCCTTAAGCCTTCTTTGAATAGGAAACACAAACGTCGTACCAACAAAATATATAATAAAGAGAGCAATCGCATAGCACACCCCCAATACGAGGACACAATGTTTATGGATATCCTGATTTGCTCTATTCCAAAACCTCTGAACCTTGGGAAAAGGTCTGCTACTGATATCCATGAGACAAACTTAGATACTTATCTTTTGGAAAAGCTTATACCTTCATTAACGGAGTCCACTGATATCTCTGAACCGACGACGGCTGCCATGCAGTCCCGCCTATCATTCTGATAGCCCAAACCACAACAAAAACACTATTCTCTTATCACATCCTCTTTCTAACGGCCCAATCTTCATCTTCTCTCACAATTCTAATAAGATGGCAACTCATATCAAATCCCCACCTAAAATCCTTAAACCTTCTTTGAATGGAAAACACAAACACCGTACCAAGAAAATTTATAATAAAGAGAACTATCTCATAGCACACCCCCAATACGAGGATATAATGCTTGTGGATATCCCGATTTGCTCTATTCTAAAACCTCTAAACCTTGGGAAAAGATCTGCTACTAATATCCATGAGACAAGCTTAGATTTTTAACCTTTGGAAAAGCTTATGCCTTCATTAATGGAGTCCACTGATATCTCTGAACCGGTTTGACTAAGGCCTAGGCATTTCATAAGTTAGTGGTTTTTCTCCATAAATATGATCCAAGGCTAGTTTTCCTTTCTAAAACCAAGTGCAGGAAGAGTCGTATGAATGCTTTGATGGATAGATGAAGTTTTTTTAGTTTATGTATGGATGCAGTGGGGAAAAGTGGAGGGCTAACCCTCTTGTGGTGTAAAGAAATTACAGTTGATCTACTAAGTTTTTTTAATTATCACTTTGACGTTATGATTCACAAGCCTGATTGTCAGATAAGTTAGAACGTAACCTGCATTTATGATCATCTGGATACGTCAAAGAGAAAATCCACTTGGAACCTTCTTAATTCGGTGAAAAGCTCCTCGTGTAACCCTTGGCTTATCTTTAGAGATTTCAATGAGTTGCTTTGGGAGGATGAAAAGATGGGAGGCCGGCCTCAACCGATCCATCAAATAAGGGATTTTCGGGAGTGGTTGTGCAATTGTAGTATAATGGATTTGGGGTTTCCCAGAAAAAAATTTACTTGGTCTACGAATAATCCAGCTCAGTTTACTATTAAGAGCCGACTGGATAGGGCAGTGGGGAATGACAAATTGAAGGATTTGTTACCTACTTACTTAGTTTCATCATATTGAGTCTAAACTTCAGATCATATACACCTGCTATTGAAACTCTTTCCTATGGAAACGATAAAAAAGAAAATGTATTTCAAGAATTCTTTCAAGTTTAAATCTGCATGGTTACAAAACCCTGATTGAGAAAAGATTGTTAAGGATAGTTGGTGTAGTTATGTAAATGGCAACAAGTTTGAGGTTGCCCAGAAAAAGATCGAGAATTGTAAGGTAAACCTCTTGGATTGAGCAGCAGATAAATTTGAAGCTCCTAAGGCACGCATCAGGAAACTTGAGGATAACCTTCGGGAGATAAGAATAGATTTTGTTTTAACATAAAGCAAAGGTGGAAATTTATTCTCAAAAAGTAGATTTCTGAGTAGTATACGAGGGAGGAATCCTAGTAGAGACAAGGGGCAAGGCCCACTGGATTCTAAAAGTGATCGTAACACTAGTTACTTCTCTTTAGAACTAAGAACAGAGAAAAAAGAAACATAATTGATGGTTTGTTGGATAGTGATTGCAGCACCTGCATCGATAGGCACTACAACCCCCGCACTACTTGCTCGATCCATGCATGAAATTAGTTTCCATGCATGAACTAAGCTCGTAGCGAACGGGTGACAGTACAAAACCTCAACTAGCTAAGCGGGGCTAACCCTTAAACTAAACATAACGATGCAATCAAGATTTTAGCGGAACTATTTAAATATGATGCAAACGAGGTGGAGAACATCTCCAAAGTAAAACCATCACATAAAGGGAAGAATGTCTCCCAATGTAAAAGTATAATCAAGGCCGGCAAGTCCACATTATGAAATAAGGGCTACAAGCCTGAAAGTAATACGAACCCATAAGTAATACAAGTCTTAATAATAACAACAACATAAATATCTCAAAGACATGATGATATGGAAGACCGAAACAAAAGACGATCGACTCGACTTGTCCCCGCCTAGCTAAAACTGTAAAATATCTAAAAACAAACAATCGTGGGTGTTAGTCCAAGGACTAAGTGAGGGGCATAAATATAATTCACATGCACATGAAATTTATAACTCCGGGTAAGATTTTGAGAAAGCATCTAAGTGGATAGTTACAAAAGAGTTCTCACTTAAAAGTATGAATATCCAATTTCATTTCATAATCAATTATAGCTTGACGTGGCCCGGCGAGAGGGCAATTCCCCAACTAACTCTAAGTGTGTACATAAAATCATTAAGGTGATCACACATTCATAATCTTGAATCATTACATGGCTTGACTTGACTTGATCACATTACTTAAATCACATTTTCCAACCTTCTTTCCCTGATTTGGTGGAAGGATTTACGAGGCCCAAACCACCTTCATATAGTCATTATCGAGATGGGGGGTCATGACCCCTACCTGCTCCTTCGATGGGTTGACCACCGGCTCATGAGTATCCCGCCTCCCCGGCTCCTAGACACGCGAGGATACTCAAAAAGGGTACTAGGTGCAATGGCATAGTTATACGTCGACCCCTGCCGAACTCCATTCACACCTTTCCCCGAGCCCCAATATCATGTGTATAATCTCGCCAAAATCTTCCTTAAAAACACTTGACAACTTTACTTGAAATACTTGAAACATTTCTTGAAAACATTGCTTGAAACTTGAATTAAAATCATTTCTTGAAACCATTTTGATACTAGTACACATAACTTGAAATTTTTGCTAGTAAAGATTCACACAAGATAATATAGGTTGGATAATATAAATAAAACCTCACCTTTAACATCTTACCGACAAATACCAAAAGAAAGGAATGCTTGAAGATAGCCTAAGAACTCGGCAAGTCTCCGTCCCAGAGAAACTGTACAAAAGACAACATTGTGCGTTCGTGAGACTCAAGACTCCAAATGAACCATATATGATGCACGGTAATGCATTAACGTGGTATGGCATGCATAAGAAATGATAATATATCATAAAGATGTTCATATGCACAATTAGTGCCTTAAAGACACAAACACAAGCAATTCATTGATTATATGAAGAGATCATATCCATTTGAGTTCACATCTCTTACAAGCCATACGAAAACAACCTACGAAATTCATATAATAACCAATGAACATACAAAGACATGTTTACAATGCATATAAGTCATAAAAGAAGAGATGGATTACCACACAAAATATATAAACTAAGAAAAGATTCATGTGTGCAAACTACAGAGCATATAACTCAAACTAAATCATAACTCGTAAGAAATTCAATAAAGTCTAACCAAATTCATAAATAAAGTCTTAATACCTCATATAATAAGTTAATTATTCATGCACACCATAAAAGAAGCATGAAGATATCATATAGGGTGATTTTTGAAGCATTTATTCATGCATGCACATTAAAGTAGTTATAAGGCATGTGAGATCACATTTCAGAGACGATCATATAAATTGAGTCACAACTCCACAAAATATATCCCAACACATAGTAATACATGTTAATAAAGCATATAATCCAAGTAAAACACATATTGGGGGTCAAAGGAGTGAAAGGAACCCAAGGTAAGGGATTTGAGCATGTTTAGGTGAAAGCTGACAGCTTTTAGAAATGCGCAAGCTGTAGGAAAATGGGAATATCTCGAGTTGTACAAGTTGGAATTGAGTTTTGTTTGCTGGAAATGAAAATGTACACAGAGAGGTTTCCAAATATGTGGCACAAATTGTGATTCAAAGCGAGGAGAAAATGGCGTAGGTGCGAAGTTAGGTGAGTGCAGATTTCCTGCGAAGTGTCCATACAAAAATTAAATGGGTATATCTCATAATATAGAAAAGATATTGAGGTAAAATCAATTGAAGAATGCTCTAGACTCAATGAAGTTTTAGTGGTTAAAATTTCATGTTAGTTGGAGTTCGTATGAGGAATTACCCGCCCGGGCAAAGTAGCATTGAAGATTTGCCCACCCCGGGCAAAAGTGTCTATGACAAAAAAACAATTTGTCCGACCCGGACAATTTTCTTTACAAAAATTGCCCACCCGGGCAACTGATCTGAGTAAGAAGAAGAAGTAGAAGCATGGGTTGTACGAGGGGGAAAAGAGAGGGGAATAAAACCACACCACAACTCAATCAAAAACACCAAAAATCAAGATACAAGTTCAAGTAAGCATGATCCAACATGCTATAACATCAAAATCATTCAAGGAACAAGAATTCATGCCAAGAACCATCACTCATTCTCAAACCTCAATTAAATTCAAGTAAATGGGCAATTAGACAAGAGTTCACACATTTTCCCAAAACCAAAAAAGAGTATAAAAGGTAAAGATTATCCCATAAGAATACTCATCACAATAATCATAAATGAGAAGGAATGAAACCTCTTAGACCAACACAAAAGCATTCAAACTCAAGAAGAACAAGAAATGCATAAGAAGATCCATTTCATATCAAACCCTAAATTTTCACCAAGATATGCAATCCCCCAGAAATCTCCACATAAATCCACAATCTCATGAAGGAAAAGAAACACAAGAACAAGAATCACAAGAAACCCATCTTACCTTGAAGGACTGGAGTAAGAAAAGAACAAATCTTGAGCTTTAAAGTACAAGAATGGAGGAAATGGTGGTGGGGCTTCTCTTCCTCTCTTCTCTCTCTCTAACACATTTTGGATGAGGGAAAATGAGGGGTTGGGAGTGTTTTGGCTGAGTTGTATAAAATATGTTAGGTAGGGTCAAAGAGAAAAGTCAAAAGGTAACTAGTTTGTCTCCATGTGGCATTCAGAGGTGTCTAGGGGAATTTGTATTGTTCAGGGTAGTAACAAAGTCAAAAGGTGACAGGGTTGGTTCCATTAAATCCGAATCATCGATTTGAGTTCAATGGAGGTGACGAAACTTGAATTCGAGTTCCCCAGTTCAAGATACGAATTAATAACTCAAAAGTGGCCCATTAAAAAATGGGCCCAAAAGTTCAAATAAAGTGAAATTGAGTCCAAACTAAATTAAATCAAGCCCAAGTAGATTCAAATCATATAATCAAGTCTCAAAATCATAAAAGAACGAAGTATAAATTAATTCATGAAATTGCAAGATTCTCCAGTATTCACATAGATTCACGTTCAAGGATTTCAGGTATACACTTGAGAACAATTAATTTGTGCAATTTGGTAAACACATACATTATATATTTACATTCGAAAAGTCGGGGCATTACAATGATGGACTCTTACGAACCAAACCCAATGAAATTTAATCAATGGTGGAGAAATATTTTGAGAAGATTTTCCAATCCAATCAGACCTTGGTGGATAAGATAAATATGTATGTTGGTACACTTACAATAAAAGGTGACTCCGAAGATGAATAAATTGCTCACATGCCGTATTCTTCCTTGGAAATTGAGAAGGCATTAAAGACCATGTTCCCCTTGACGGCCCCCAGGCCGGACGTGTGACGCCCCAATCTTTCGGTGGCTTAGATTTGTTTTACGTGTTATTAATTGCACGTTTTAATTTAATTAATTATGTATGTGATTACATGATTTATTTTATTATAACTTGAATTATTTGATAACATGAACTAAATGATTTACATGATTATATGAATTAATTGGAATATTTGATCGAATGAATTACGTGCGCATGAATAATTTGATCGCGTGACTTTTATTCATGTTTTGAACTTGGAACTTGATTATATGACCAAAGTGCGTATTTTAATTAATGGCATGAGTGTAGTAAATTATTTGAATTTATTTGGCATTCATACGACCCAAACTGAACCATTTACTCCCTAAAAATGACCAAAAATGAGCTCAAACGTATACGTACCTATCTTACACACCTAGTGGGCCTACCCACTACCCTAACCCCACATGGACTCACATTCACTCTCCCTCATCAGCTCACCATCGAACCTCACTCTCCCCCATACCAAAAATATCCCATTTTCGTCCCAAGAAAGAGAAAGAGAAAAGAAAAAGGCTCCCTCCATCTCCAACCTCCATGGAAGCCTCTCCAAGCTCAAGAACACCCCCGTTTCATGCACCTCTCCTCAAGGTAAATACATATTTGAATTCCTCATGATCTTGTGCATATTATATGATAAGTATAGCAACCATAATCCATGGATCTCTTTAGTTGGGAAATTTGATGAATAGTAAGGGTTTTGGGGCTATATGTGAATTCTTGATCTAGCATGAGACTTGATGGATTTTCTTGTATCTTCCTTGTTCCTTGTATGTATATTTATGATTCTAGAGGTGTAATTTACTTGGTAGTTGGCTAGGGGGATTTTACCATTAATACTCTTTACGGTTTTTGGGTGAAATTGGTGTTCTTGCACTTCTATGCTATATCATGCTCTTATATGCACCATTAGTGATCCTTGATGTCATTTCTTGAGCTATAGGTGGATTTCTTGGCTAGGGTTTGGATGAGATTGATCATACTTATATGCTTGTGAAGGGTAAGTTGGGGGATGCATGAAAGTGTGGGTAATTAATCCAATTGTGCAAGATATGTGGCTTATGAATGGTTCCTTGCATGAGTGGTACTTTTGGAGTGGTTTTGTCCCTTGATCCCTTGTTCCCCTTCTTTCCCTTAATTGGTAATTGTGAGATTACTGTAGTATGATGTGTGAATGTGTATTCTTGTGCCAAGAACTTGATTCTTTGAACCTTTATACACTTATATGTGCCAATTTGCCCTATATGTACCTTTGTGAGCCTTATGTGCGATCTTGAGAATGTTTGAGCTTTGAATTCGATTCCTGAATGTCCCTCGTTGTCTTGATGTGTTCTTGTATGAGAATATGACCTTATGAATGTGTCTTGATTGATTTTGAAGTGTTCTTACATGTGGAAAGGGGTTCGTGGCCGATTGTGTATGAAAAATAGAGTTTTGGGCCGCATTTGGCTCCAATGGCCATTGGAAATTTGGCCTGGAAAACCAACGGATGTTGGAATGAGGAAAACAGTACAAAGCTACTGCCTCAAACCAATGACCGTTGGAATTTAAGGCATGAAAGACCAACGGCCATTGGTCCAAGGCAGCCCCTTCCGGCCGTTTTCGTTCGTTGTTTCGCTTTCCTCTTCGTTTGTATGGATTTTTCCCACCCCTATCATGATCCCAAAGTGTTTTAAGCCTATGTATGAGTATGGATTGTTATTTATGTGGAAATTGTGATCCATTTCATTGTGATTATGAAAATATGTGCTTATATGTATCCGATCGTTTGAATTGACGAGCGAATGCTTGGTGTGATGATTCGTGAACCCTAATTGCTCAATGTACTATGTCTTATGACTTTTATGACTTATGAACTTATTGAATTATGTATCATGATCTTTATTGATGAATTATGCATTGATATGAGTTGAATC
>JBBMKE010411379.1:0-11587 GCA_037834125.1 Lippia alba | reverse complement strand
TAGAATGTGCATATTCATGGAATAGATTACTGACTTTATAAGTTGAGTCCTGCCTCCATAAGAAAACATTGAAGATTTCCAGCCTTGTAGTTTTTGTTTGATCCTAAGAATCAAATTCTCAAATAATGATCTTTTTTTCCTTCCTACGAAAAACGGCGCACCCAGATACTTCATAGGAAGAGAACCTTTGCGAAAAGCTAAGATATTCCGAACTCTTTCAGTCAAATCATAATCGTTAGATCCCAAGATAAATTTGCTTTTTTCCACATTTATTTTTTTACCTGAAGCTCTTGCATACTTGCTGATAATCTCCTTAAACTGATATAGAGAGTTAGATCTTGAGTTGGTGAAGGCAATCATATCATCAGGGTACGAAAGATGAGAAACAAACATCCCTGCTTTCTAATCATACCGGCAGCTAGGGTCCATTTCCATCCACCTGTTTAACAAGTAAGAGAAATAGTCCATAGCAATAACAAAGACAGATGGTGACAAGGGATCCCCTTGTCGCAGACCCCTAGAAGACTGGAAGAAACCCGACGAGGCGCCATTAACAAGAACTGAGAAGTAGCAATTCTCTACACACTGTCTTATCCACATAATCCATTTTTCGGGAAAACCTTTGAGCCTCAGAACCTGAAAGAGAAAATCCCAATTAACTCTGTCATATGCCTTGGCCATATCAAGCTTCAGGATAACGTTTTTCTCACGCCGTCTACTAACTAGCGAATGAACCATCTCGTGTGCCAAGAGAATGTTATCCGAGATTAGACGCCCCTTCACAAAACCATATTGATTCTGAGAGGCCACTTTAGGTAAAATAAGCGCTAGCCTATTATTTAGAAGCTTAGTTACGATCTTATTTGAAACATTACATAAACTTATTGGCCTGAAATCACTCCAAAAAGCTGGGTTCTCTTTTTTAGAGATTAAGGAGATCGTCGTTGCAGTGTAGGCTTTAGGGAGCCGTGTACCATTGAAAAAATCTAATACTGCATCAATAACATCTTCTTTCACAATTGGCCAAAACTTTGGTAGAACATGCCATTGAAGCCATCAGGGCCGACCGCTCCTTCCGGTGACATCGAGAAAACAACCCTTCGAATCTCCTCTTCTTTCGGGTCAACACATAACTTGTCCCTATCCTCCTGACTCACAACAGTGTGAATAATAGAAGGGTTAATGCTATCCAACTCGTTGATATGCTCTTTAGAAAGCATCTGTTTGAAGTACTTATTAGCTGAGGCCCTCATGTGGTTGCCATTGGTCAGTTCTTCCCCTTTATCCAAAATTGACCAAATCGAAGACCGAAACCTTTTCTTCTTTACAAGAGAGTGAAAATACTTGGTATTTCGTTCTTCCTCAGCTATCCACCTACATGCCTATTTTTGTTTTCAAAATTCCTCTTCCATCGAGAGGTAATTATTAAGAATAGCCAATTTTCTGTTGAGATCCTCGAGAGCGGCATCCGAAGAGGTTAGGTCATACACTCTTTCAGTAGCACGGCCTCCGATTCAGCCTCTTTAACTCTATTAAAGATATTTCCAAAGATATCTTTATTCCAAGATTTGAGATATTTCTTAAGCCTGAAGAGTTTATTGTGTAGTTTTTTAAGGCCAAGACCCCAAATAGGTTGCTCCCAGTTGCCCTTGATTACATCCTTGAAACCAGGGTGTCGTAACCACATGTTTTGGAATCTGAAAGAAGACAGAGCTGTTGTGAAGCCATCATCGCAAGTAATGAAAAGTGGTGCATGATCAGATGTATGTCTGCAGAGATGTCGTATCTGCGTATTATGCCAAATCTCACCCCATTTCCCATTAACTAAGACTCTATCGAGTCTTTGCTACAGAGATTTGTTAGTCCACGTAAACTGTGACCCGAGAATAGGTGGCTCAACAAGACCGCAATCTTGAATCATATCATTAAAATCAGCCATGCCACGAAGGTCAGGAGTACCCCTTCCTCCCATTCTTTCCTCCAAACTAGAGATGGTGTTAAAATCCCCGCCTAAAAGCTAAGGTATATCCACTTCCTGTCTCAAGTTATAGAAGTTCCAAAGTTTCCTTCGTTCAACTGTCTGACAACAAGCATAAACTATGGTAATGAGAGCAGCTGTAGGCCAATCACGACATGAAAGTTTCAAGTGGAGGAATTGTCTATTATTGTCCAGTACATCCATATCGATTCCCTCGCAAGCAAAGAACCAAATATGATTAGAGGAATTAGCAATCACTGAATCAAAGCGTAACAAATGAAGCATCATCTGATTATCAAGATTAATAAAAGGCTTTAAAATAGCAAGAAAAGCAAAATTATTTCTTCTACAAATTCTCTTTAGAAAACGGTACCTTCCCTTGTCATCTATACCGCAGCTGTTCCAAATGAAGCCTTTAATCATCATTTATGTCTTGGGACTAAGGCCGACGCACGTTGCGTCCTTTTAGTGGCCTGATCAGAGTCGCTTTGTGTATTTCCAACCTGTTTCTTCTTCTTCTGGTTCTTATCTTTGGTATTGACATTTTCTAATGAATGAGATCACACATCTTTTTCTCTAATTACACTTTCCTCTTCCTCCAAAAGAGATTGCGATTCGTCATTGTCTGAGGGCCATGTCGAGAAATTTCCCAATTTTTCTATACCTGCATAGCTTTCTGCAAGTGCGTGCCGAATCTCGTTGTCCTCCGAGTTTTCTCCCATTCCATACTTTCTCCATCTTCCCTCCTATCATGCAAATTATCTACCGTTCCTGTATATATGGTTAACTGACCCTCTATGGCCTCTCTTCCCTCTGACCGACCCTGTCCTCCACTCTTATGAGAAGCACCATCTGCAGAAAGAATCTCGATATCAACATTTTTTCCCGACGATGAAGGCCCACCCTTCTGAACTTGAGTGGTACCTACGGTGTTAACCTCCTCATTAACCTCCTCATTCTATTCATTAGTAAGACTCTGAAATTTGTTTTCCTATACAACGACGTCTCCCGTATTCTCTGGTGTCGTACCAACTTTTTTTGTTTTCGGAGCCCTTCTCCATTCCTTCCGTTGTTGTTTCTCTCTGTTCCTAGGCCCTTATACTTGTCCGTTAGCGTTCTCCTTTGTCTTAATGTTAATATTAGTCTCCTCAGGCCGTTCTTCATCGTCATTGGCCTCCTCTACTTTTCCCTTGTTGTAATTCCTTATGGTGTGGTACAAATGCATACACCGTCTACAGTAGTCTGGAACTGGACCATATTTCACCTCTTGTTCCATATATTTTGCTCCTATGCAGACAAATATTGTTTTCTGTAGAGGTTTGACAACGTCAATCTCAACGCAGACCTGCGGTTCCACTGTATTCTTTCCCTTGGCCGTGGCTTCATCATAACGCAATGGCACACCAAGGGCTAAGGCAATTGTGTAAAGTCCTTTCTTCTTTATGATTTGTGCCTTTAGCCCTGGAAAAGAGACCCAAACTGGGACAATGGACAATTCGACCTCGGGATCGAAATCTGGCGTCCATTTTAGAATACGCATGGGATAATCCTTGAAGTACCAGGTGTCTTTTGAAAACAATCGAGCATAATCTTGATGGTCTTCACACTTGATGAGAACATGTGTTCTATTCAGAAGACTGTTGGAAGCAATATTCCAAAAACCCCATCATTGAATAACCACGCGTGAATTTTCCAATAAGCGCAAATCGAAAATCCTCGCACAGTTCCTCCTCCTTGTCTGATGAGAAAACCACTGCTGGTCTTCCCCTATACTCCGTCACATGTCCGAGAGGAGTGAAGGTTTCTAGGTCTTTAGTTTGGCAATTTCATTGGGGAGTTTGAAGTCCTTCCCCTTAGTTGCCACAACCCTTGCATAGGTGCGAATATCCGGCGTTTTGTCCATCGGCGTGGCAGACAAGTCTCCCATGAAGAAAACTGCGGAGGCGAACGAGAGAGCAAAACCCTACTTTTTGATCAAGTATCATACACACACACACACACACACCCACACACACACATATATATATATATATATATATATATATATATATATAGCAAAAACCCTACTTTTTGATCAAGTATCATACACACACACATATATATATATAATTCTTATCTTTTTTTGAAAGTAGTGTTGTTTGGTATATTATTCTTTTATACTATTTATTTATTATAATTTAGTAAATATATTAAAAATAATTATTAAATACATATTAATATAAAAATTATTTTTAATATATTTAAATCATATTTTTTTTTTAAATTTGCAAACGAGTCACAATTACTAATTTTAGTTAATATTCTATCATTTTTATCATCTACTTTCAATTGTGTCGAGAAATTAGCTTGACTTTCACTCTGAGTTGCATCCAATACCAATTAAATATTAATTATAAATTTATAATGCTTAGTTTCATTATATGTTTTAAGAGCCGGACCGGGTTGTCCAGCCAGACCAGTTCAATCAATGACCGACAACTTATTTGATTCAAGTGATCTCCTGAAATTAGTTAACATTTGGATCAATCTACTCTCTGAGAATTGGTCCAAAATTGATTAAAAAAATCAGTCCGCATCCTTCAGGGGCTGTTTGGGTACATATTTTGCTACAGTGATAAAATAGTTTACTAACTCAAAAAATATGTTAACTTAATGATAAATTCACCAAAAAATACCTGATTATCGCCGGAAATCAGTTTGACGTGTCCAAATCAATGATATGGCATTACTGTTGATATTAGGAAAGTATATATTCTCTAATCTTATAATTAGACGTGATTGATTATGTTTCCTTTTTAGCTTAGCTATTGTATTGTATTTAGTAGGCTTTGTACCAAGTTGGTTTGATACACAGTGAATACAAAAGTTATAGATTTTCTCCCAAATCATGAATTCCCTTAAGTTTAACATGGTATCAGAGTGGGCGACGATCCATTAATTGGATCCGAACCTTGCTCATCATCTACCCCAACCTTTCCCGGCCATGGCCGAAGATAGCAACAGCAGTACCGGCAAGGGATCGCAACAGCAAGTCGAATCCCTAGCCACACAATTAGCTAGCCTACTCAACAACATACAAACCCCACAGCCAGAAACAAACCAGCCTACACCCCAATTCATATCAATCAACATCAAATTGAATCAATTCAATTATTCCCTATGGTCACGACTGATGAGGATGGAAATCGGAGAAAGAGGAAAATTAAGCCATCTTACCGGGAATCCCCCACCACCAGCGGTCGATTCCCTGACATATACAAAGTGGGAACAATCAGACCTTATAGTCTGTACTTGGCTCCTACACAACATGGAGCCAGAGTTAGTCACTGTGTTCGCCAAATATCCGTCGGCAAAGACCCTATTGGAGGGGCTCAACATGACGTACAATAAAAGCAGCGACAGTTTTTAGATTTTTGATCTCACGGTCCGGGCTAATAATTTGAGACAAGATACCGAGAGTATTGAGAAATTCTACGGTAATCTCCAGCGAATTTGGAGAGAGATAGAGGTTTGGCAATCGATTCCAATGACCTGCGAATGGGATATTACCACATTCAACCGCCTCAGGTCCGAAACCCAACTCTTCCAGTTTCTCGTCTTCCAGTTTCTCGCCGGGATCGACGAAGATACGAACCAGAGAGAAGAGATCTATTGAAAGAAGATCTGCTGCCCTCAGTCGAAAAGGCATATGCCACCATACAGCGAGAAGCGAACTAGAGAGAGATATTGGGAGGCCGGACTTCATCATCGGCGACAGATACAGGTATTGGTGCCGGCTTACTTGCCGGAAAGCAGGGACAGAGACGAACAGGGGCTGGATGCGGCCGGAAGCCTGAGCCCGCGAACCATTGGGCCGCTACGGACAACACCGGCGACTCCAAAATAGACTACCACCAGTACCAGCGAGGGAGCCAGTAGCAGCGGCGGCACAAATTATTCCGGCGTAAGGGGACCATCGGAGTGCAGCCATTGGAAAAGAATTGGCCATACCGTAGAAGGATGCTATGAGATCATAGGATGGCCAGAGGGGTGGCGAAGCCGTCGCTGGGACCACATGCCACCAGCGTATGGTGCGGCGGCGATGGTCACTGGTGAAGGAGAAGACAAATCCGAGTGCAAGAGTGGAGAAGGAGAGTCAGAGGCGGCTGATGCATCACAAGGGAAAGGGGCGGCATTATTAGGTATAGTGTATGGATGGAATTTACCATCCTGCCCTCCCATAACTTATTCCTTAAAGTCTAGTACTTCTTGCACTTATACTCCTAAATTATTTAGTTCATGTTCTTCAGCCTCTAAAGTTGTAATAGGTAGCACTAAGCCCTTCAATGTTAAAAAATGTGAAAGGGCCCCCAATTTTAATTTAAATGAGACATGTGCAGCTTTTCATGTAAGCGAAAAATCCCAAAAATCCTGATGGATTTTCAATTGTGGGGCCACAGACACAATGACTTATGATATGTCAGATTTATCAGATATTAATTACTCCTGCCCCAAGGGACGGCATTGCAAATGCTAGTGGTGGTATTTTGGATGTACAGGGAGCAGTCACCGTTACAGTGGCTCCAAACCTAAAATTAAGAAATTGCCTTTATATCCCGAGTCTATCCTGCAAATTGCTTTCAATAAGTCAAGTCACAAAGCAATTAAACTGCATGTTACTGATGTTCCCTTCTTTTTACTTGCTGCAGGATATTCGTTTGGGGAAGGTGAGTGGACGTATGAGGAGCGGGGATTGTACTGTGTCGACGATGTGGCTCAACACGGAACTGCAGCGCTTGCTCACGGGACAGTGAACCATCAACAGTGGTTGTGCCACTGTCGGCTAGGACATCCCTCGTCAGGGTATCTTCAGCTGCTTTTTCCAAAGATTTTCCCCAAAGGTTGTCATTTTACTTGTTAAACATGTTCTTTAGCTAAGAATCATAAGCAGTCATATCCAGTGTCCAGTTCTAGGTCTAGTACTATTTTTTCATTAGTTCACTCTGATGTATAGGGACCTGCTCCAAACACAACTTCAACTCATGGATTTAAGTATTTTGTTTTATTCATTGATGATTGTTCCCGGATAACCTGGGTTTAAAAAACAAAGCTGAAGTTCCCTCTAAGTTTATTGAGTTTTATAATATGGTACACACTCAATTCAAAACCCGTATCCAAGTCCTTAGGTCTGATAATTTGGGGGGGGGGGTAATTTGTTAATTCTACTATTAAGCAGTTCTTTTGTGATCATAGGTTAATCCATCAAACATCCTGCCCCCATACACCTCAGCAGAATGGAGTAGCCGAACGTAGAAACCGACACCTCCTAGAGATGTCTAGAGCATTACTCATTGAATCCCATTGCCCTAACTATTTGTGGCCTGAAGCAGTGGCTTCCTCAGTCTACTTAGTTAACTGTTTACCCTCAAAACCTCTTGATTTTGAAACACCGTTACAGTGTCTTGCTAAACAAGTTAAAATACCCTCGTTTTTAACCCTTCATCCTCGGGTGTTTGGGTGTTCTGTGTTTGTTCATCTCCTTAAGAGCTCTTGTAGCAAACTAGATCCGTGTTCAGTCAAGTGTGTTTTTATAGGTTATGGGGCACATCAAAAGGGGTACCGGTGTTTTAACCCTAAGTCCCATCAAATGTATACCACCATGGATTGTGACTTTGTTGAGACCGAGTACTAATTCACAGTCCCACTTAGTGGTCAGGGGGAGAGTCAGCAGGATCCACTAAGTGGGGTGCCACCACTAAGTTGGCCAAACACAGTTCTAACAGAGCAAGTAGGCGGGACTACCGAGTCACTACTTTCTATGGTACAATCCACGAGCCCTGACAACTCCATCATCCATCCGGCGAATACTCCTGAGGTAAGTAAGATAGTTAGTAGTCCGATTTCTATTATTCTCTATAATGATAACAGTGCAGGGAGTAGTAAGGAACAAGGGCAGAGTGAAAATGATGGGAATGCAGAAGGGGGAGATATTTGCTGCTACCACGATTGACCAGAGGGGTTTCACCTAAACGATATGAACCAGATCATATAGGCTGAGCTCCGAGATATCCTGTAGCCAACTTGGTCAGAAACAATGTTGCACCACAAGCTGTTGCCCATACAAATGCAGTTCAGGCCATCAGGATCCCAAACAGAATAGAAGAGGCCCTTGTGGATGAGAAGTGGGTTAATGCGATGGAAGTAGAAATGGAAGCACTAGAAAAGAATGGAACGTGGGAGAAACGTATCATACCTAATGGGAAGAGAGCAGTTGACCGTCGCTGGGTGTTTACGGTGAAATATCAAGTAGATGGAAGTATTGAGAGGTATAAAGCGAGACTAGTGGCAAACGGGTATAGACAAACGTATGGGATTGACTACTCAGAGACGTTCTCCCCTGTAGCCAAGTTAGACACTATAAGGGTGTTGTTTTCAGTAGGAGCTAACCGAGACTGGCACCTCCACCAGTTCGATGTTAAGAATGCGTTTCTCATGGAGATCTTCAGGAGGAAGTGTACATGGAACCACCCCCTGGGTTCATTGCAAAGTTTAGCAGCAAGGAGGTGTGCAGGTTGAGAAAAGCTCTATACGGGTTGAAACATTCACCCCGAGTTGGGTTTGGAAGGTTTTCAGCAGTTATGAAGAAGTATGGCTATCTTCAGAGCAATTCTGATCATACATTGTTTGTTAAGAGGCGAGGTGAGCTAGTAACATGCTTGATTATGTATGTTGATGATATGATTATTACAGGGGATGATCACGAGGAGATTGCTCAGCTTAGAAAGAACTTATTCTCAGAATTTGAAATGAAAAACCTAGGGCCACTGAAGTACTTTCTCGGGATAGAAGTACTGCACTCAAGGAAAGAAATTTACATCTCTCAGAGGAAATTTGTTCCTGATCTGTTAATAGAAACAGGGTTGTTAGAATGTAAACCAACAGACACTCCTATGGTTGTCAATCATGGATTGAGAATAGCAGAATGAGAAGATGAGGCAGATAGGCTAAAGTACCAACATCTTGTAGGAAAGATGATTTACTTGTCTCACACCAGACCAGACATTGCATATGTAGTTGGGGTATTGAGTCAATTTATGCATAGGCCTCAGAAGGCACATATGGAAGCAACTCTCAAAGTGTGTAGGTACTTGAAAAGTTAACCAGGAAATGAGTGGTCTTTCAGAAGAATGGGCACTTAGAGATTGATGCCTACACAGATGCAGACTGGGCAAGAAGCCCATGCGATCGAAGGTCAACCTCTGGCTATTTCACGCTAATCGGGGGTAATGTCGTAACATGAAAGAGTAAGAAGCACAAAGTAGTAGCTCTTTCGAGTGCAGAAGCAGAATTTCGGGGAGTTGCGCGTGGAGTAGCAGAGGTACTTTGGCTCAGGAAGGTGCTTGCAGAGATTGGCGTTCCACCCACCAGGAAATGCAGGCTCATGTGTGATAACCGAGCAGCTATAAGCATTTCCGAGAATCCTGTACAATATGATTGTACAAAACATATTGAAGTGGATAGACACTTTATCAAAGAGAAAATTGAGGAAGGTATCATTGAACTACCGTTTGTAAGATCAAAAGATCAACTTGCTAATATCCTGACCAAGGCAGTGAATAGAAGGATATTCAGTGGTGTCTTAGGCAAGTTGCAAATCGAGGATCCGACTTTATAACTTGAGGGGGAGTGTTGATATTAGGAAAGTATATATTCTCTAATCTTGTAATTAGATGTGATTGATTATGTTTCCTTTTTAGCTTATCTATTGTATTTATGGCTAGTAGCCTTTGTACCAAGTTGGTTTGATACACAGTGAATACAAAAGTTACAGATTTTCTCCCAAATCATAAATTCCCTTAAGTTTAACAATTACAACACCTTGAATAAAAAAACAAATAAATAATGAATCCAAATATATATATATAAATATATATGATAGTTTCGTAATATGTATTAGACATGATAAATTAATAATCATATAATAATTGCGTGTACGCAGATAGAAAAAATAAAAAGAAGGGTCATTTTCTCAAGGCAACCACCGCGGCAGCCCTAAATCACACCACCCCTCCGCTCAAAATCACCCAAGTCACCCAAATCGAAAATTGCACAAAGCACAATGTCGGCCAAATAAGCCAAGTCACCCAAATCGAAAATTGCACAAAGCACAAAGTCGGCCAAATCCAAACTTCACCCTTCTCCTCCACCACCAGTATCCATAATTTTTCTCCATCAACCCCTATCTTTTCCTTCTTCACCAGCCATTAGGGGTATACATAAACCCACCTAACCCGTTTAATCCGTCCGAACAGAGTCGATCCGTCCAAAATTCATTAGTTGGAATTCTTTAAAATTTAACTATGGTTGAAAAATATTGTAATCCGCCACTTTTCGGTCGGGTAGTGGGTCTAAAAATTCAAAAACGCCTAAACCACAACCCGCTATATGTATATTTATATTTCATATATAGTTGTTGCATAAGATAATTATTATATGTGTATCTTACAAATTATACATACATATATGCACACACATATATATATAATATTTGTGTGTTAAGCTAATATTATATATGTTGTTTAATAAACTAGAAAATCATATAACATTATATTTATAAAATCATAATTTTCATTTAATAATATTAATATAATATTGTTTTTTATTTTTCATCTACTTAAAAATTATTATGTATTAGTGTTGCAATAGGTTATAAATTAGAATAAGTTCAAATAATTCTTATATACTTTTTAATGTTGAATTAAAAGGGCAGTCGTTCATAATTACCCATTAGTTCGAAATATTTTTACTTAACTCTCTCATGAATTTATACTATATAATAGGATATAAATATTGTCTTAGAACATTTTAGTACTATATTATGTGAAATTTGTACGTGCACCCAATTGGGGAGTTAAAATTCTCAGAACCAAAAAATCCATGAATTTATACTATATAATAGGATATAAATATTGCATTATAATATTTTTGTACTACATTATGTGAAATTTGTACGTACAGTCAATTGGGTAGTTATGTCAAAATATGACGGTAATTAGGTATCATAATTATATATATATTTTATAAAATATATGCATAAAACTCATCGAACCACTAATCTATTCGCAATAAAACTTTACCTGCTCAACCCAAATAGCTCGGTTTGAGAAAATTACTATGCATTTATGGTTTGCATAATAAATGTATGCACCATATTTTTTCATTTTTTATCTATCTATATTATAAAAACACGTAAGTTTTTTACAAAATGTTGATCGCCTGAAATACCTTCATAACAGTTATGTCAATAATTATTATTTAGGGGTAATTATGTAAATACATATTATAAATTATTAATTTAAATACATTAAAAGAGTATTTATTAACTTGAAATAGGACTCTAGGTAGAAGAGAATTATTCTAATATTAAAACATAATTTATTAAAAAAACTTATTAACTTAAAATAGACTTTTCATGGAATAGAATTAAAATTCATTTAGCTTAAACACACACACACACACACACACACATATATATATATATATATATATATATATATATATTCAACAAGAGTTCTTTTAGACTAATATATTACCTAATCATATTCAAATTTTATAATATACGTTGTCAAT
>JBBMKE010411368.1:0-11588 GCA_037834125.1 Lippia alba | reverse complement strand
TATAAGTTTCACAGGTTCGAACTGATTCGTAGCCTCCTTTTCATCGGATTGAGAAGAACAATTATTTTGGCCTACAGCAGATAACTCGGCCAAAAATTTTCTAGATGAATCAAAGAAAAAGATAAAATTAAAAATAACTAAACTTCCATACGGAAGGGACAAAACTTCCATACGGAAGAGATAAAACTTCCATACAGAAGAAACGGGAGTAAACATAACAAAAAATAAAAAACACACCAGAAAAAGTTACCAGTAGAACAGATTCCGTCGCTGAATGAGTGACGACAAATCAAAAAAGATGACGGTAGAAGAGTGGCAACAGATTTCAGCGGATTTTGACGAAATAAATCTGAAAAACGAGTCAATCCAGCGGTGGAGCAATAAATATTCTCCATCGCCGAATCAAAACCTTCAATTGATTACCTTTTCTTGAATCGAGTCGCCTAAATTAGGGTTTAGAAACAAAGAAAAGAGAGAGAGAAAAAGAGGGAGAGAAAATTAGGGTTTAATTTGGGCTTTTTAAAGTTATTGGACCATCAATATTTTATCTCATGTTCTGTTAGGAGTTAAGTGGTATTATATCCCTTAATATTATCATTCAATTCTTTTGTCACGAGTATTATATATATTTTTAAAGTATAGTAATATAGTACTGATCATCAATGAAAATCCTCAAGGAACATCAAATTGATGGGAATGTGGAATATCAAATGATCATGTCGGCTATTTTTTTGGTGTTTATATATGGTGAGTTGGTGACACATATTTATTGAAATAATTATTGCATATCCGATAGCTTTATATGGTGACACAAAACTTCTCCATCCATATCATTTTACATTCATTATGCCACTTTATCTTTATTTAAAGGGCTTGATGAATATTCAAAAACATCATCAAGATGTGCCAGCAGATAGGCCTCATTAAGTATGAGGAAAAATTACATTTCAATACCCTGCTAGATAGGATAATTACAATATAATTTTTATTTAAAAATTATAATTTAGTTCTTAAATGTTATGAGCCGTTTGTGATCTCTCTATTCCGTTTGGATTTCGTTAAGGTTGGGCTTTATGCCCAAAGATTTCACTGTTATATGTGTAATATCTAGGAATCATTTTGTTAGAATTTGTATATTGTAGGGATGAATTGTAATTTTATTAATTAAACGAATAGAAGGAAATAACTCAATCATAATTGAACCTTAATTAACGAAATAGAGAGATCACAAACGATCCATAACATTTATAAACTAAATTATAATTTTTGAATAAAGATGGATTGCGTTGTAATTATAATATCTAACAAGATAGTCAAATGTAATTTTCCTTTAAGTATAATAAAATTCTTATGAACTTATTTTTCCATGTGCCTAAGGCTAAGAGATATCCCATTCAGGTAAAACTATTTCAAGCTAATTAAGTTTACTGGGAATAAAAGAACACATTTACCAGTTAATTAGTTAACATAGAATAACTTTATTATCGTACGAAACTCATATTAATTTCGTTTTAATAAGAGACGAGGGGAAAAAAAGGAAGATGTATATTAAATACTAATTATTGCCTGGACATTTCCTATGACAGTCTTATGGATCAGAATACAAAAATATGATGTGGTCAGTATTTATTTACCATCCGCAATTTAATTCTGCACCTATCTTTGTGGATGAATCATGTATATATCAACTCATTAATTGACCAAAAAAAAAAAATCAACTCATTATCAGGGGGACATTATTCCTTTCAAAAATTCTATAGTGACGTCTGAGCAAAAATGACTAATAATAACGTAGAAGATGAAATAATGTTGTGTATTACGTAATGAATTGGGGACGTAAAGGTTAATACAATAATTTAAACAAATTAATTTGAAATTCCAAAAAATAAAGAGAAAATATACGATATATCAAAATACATGTGATATAAAATTTTCTTGGAGCATGAATATTGGAAATAACTAATGGAAAGGATTTTGTCCATGCATGTGACTTGGTGAAAATGTCTGTCAATTAATTTCGAGAAAAAATGAAATATGTGTCAATAATTCGAGACTGCACATGCTTTAAAATAAAGCGTCAATCAATTTCATATGTTTTTGTGCGCTCATGAAATACTAGATTAGATACAAATATAAAGAGTTATCTAATTATCACTAAATTTAGAGACTGGTTGAGTTTTCCACCCCAAAATCTTACAACATTCGCAAAAGTCCTGTGATCTCACTCGTAGTTGTTTCCATAAAACGATATTTGACCTAAGCCGAAGAGCGAGGTACAACAGTACTTTGTTATTTCGACCTCAATGAAATAGGTGAGAAATTGAGGAAGATGATATAGTCACTAGTTTATCTTCGTGTGGTCGGGCATCCCGCCCGATTTGCATCACAATTGGCTTTTGAAGGTAAACAATCAGTTAAGAAAAGTAGAATTCTTTATCCTGGTCCTCTGATGTAGCGTGATACTCTACACGCTACATCAACACGAGGTTGATGAGTCGCATTTATATACTGACGAAGATATGAACAACATAATTTATATTTGGTTGACTGATAGTATGATATAGTAATCGTCTAGCCAAATGACGATATTGTCAGACATCATCACAAGATTCAACAAAATCAACTGAAAGCTTATGTTACTGTTCCATTAATAAAACAACTAGTTTGCAATAGATACTTCTAGCATTTGCCAAGATATAAAAACATACTTGTGTTGACTTAAGGTGGTTTCATCGAGTGAACAACCTTAATTTCAAGAAAATAATTATGATTTTACTAATTTTTATTATGAAATTTAACGTCCAGATACAACATCACCTTAGCAATGTGACTGGAATTAAGGTCGATCTTTATAAAAAAATGTGAATAAGGAATGATCTACATTAGACTACTGAAAACTAATATTAATAAGTGAGACATCGAACTTCTAATACCAGTTGTGGGAGGCTTGACGAAGGCCATCACATAACTTTTTCATTTTGTAAACTCTTTAATTACTCCTCCTATTTAGCAAAACAACAAGGAATTCTCCTATACATTCCTCATTAAGTTCGTTGTGCAAAAATGAATTGTGAACAGTATCAGTGCTTAAGCAAAGCAAGAGCCAATAAGAGCAGAACTTGATGGTGTCGGAAATGGTAGGAAGGAAATCAACTCCAAACACTTTCTATTTGTGAAGAAAGGAAGACCATCACAGACATTGAGCCTCAGGAACTGGGTTCCCAAAGAGCGTGAATTCTACCAGCTAGGGCAACACCTTAGTGAAGAAGATGAAGCTATAAGGAGCTTGAATATGCAGTAATGGAGTTTCCAGTTCTATGTGTGTTTCTTGCGTGTGAAGAAATATACTGTAGCAGGTGAAGATTGCTTGAGGAAAGTGTAATGCGAATCCTCTATTTATAGTTTGAGGGTGAGGGTAGTTGTGTAATAATACCCGTGTGGTCCTAAAGTAGTATTGCCCTAGACATGTGTCAAAACGTGAGGGCCTGAAAGTGACTCCTATGCATCACCATCACCTTTTAGACGGTTAGGCCAGGCTGTTGTGTCAACGGCGGTTATGGGATTGTTCTAGCGAGCGATGAGACGCTCGTAGAGCTCGCGAGCACGGGATGCTCGAGGATGGGTCCCTTGAGAGAGGGATTGGAACAATGAGCCGACGAGCGCAAGACGATCGAGGGTTGAATCCCGCGAGGATGAGGTCTCGAGGGAAGTAGCTTCCCAAGTACTTCTATAAGGATAGAGGTAGGGCGAGTGCCGCGAGCCTTAGAATCCCGAACGTATCATTAGGACAGTGGCTGGGTCATGGCGGGAACCTTCCACGATCATGCCACGTGGGCGGTGAGGATACGAGCGTATTCTGGGTCCATCATTTGCCCCCCCAAATTCTGCAGTGTGTTTCGAGCATACTGTAGAATTTCAAGAGTCTTCGAGCGATTTCTTGAAGGTAGAGGGTCGAAGTTTTGACAGTTGTGAACAATGTCGAGCGCTTCAGTAACGGACATCTCCTGCAAGGCATTAAATGTCGTCTTATCGGAGGTTACTTTAGCGCAGGTGCATTTAATGCGGTGTTGTAACACCCAAACGCAAGGCGTCACATTCCCCGCATCGAGACCCAACCCGTATATGAAATGGACAATCCATACACGAATCCGATCACGGCAAACGGGGACACGCACACACACTCGCTATGCTAGGCGGGCTAACCCTTGAACTAATTAATAACCAACAACAACAAGAAATCGGAGTAATGCAAGGAAAAGGGGAAGCATTTACATTAAACATGTACAATGAGCTACAAGCTCCAAAATTCATAACATTCACACAAGCCATGGCCTTCACAGCCTCAAGATACAAAATGCGTTCCATTAAATACATAATCAAATGATAATATGAGTGTGTGTATACAAAATAACATGCTAGACTCGAATGCAAGACTTCTAGACTTGAATTCCCGCCTAGCACGAACCAACCTGCAGGCAAAAGACTGAAACAAAACCGGGTTCAATCCAAAAGGGATTGGTGGGTATAAAAATAGGGAATAATATATAATATTGCGATATTTAAACACATTAATGCAAGTTATAATCCCAATTGAAGTTTTAGAATAATTTCCCAAACGGGCAAGAAAGAAAGCATCAATAGGATTATAACACTCATTTCCGATTATCGATAGGTCAATCATGGCCCGGTGAGTGGGTGTGTACAATCTCCAACCTTTTCCTCATGTGTAATCATTAAACATTCATTCTTGCGTTATCATACAGTCAATCTTTCGTGCACATACATATAAATTCAAAATTATCCATTTGGGCGATCCGTGTACCGGTCTTCCGGCACGGTTCCTTCTTTTTCGGGTGATGGGCAGGTTTGCAAGACCCGGCCATCCAATCATTGTGGCTAGTGGGGTACATGAATCCCCAAAAGCCCGGTTAGCGTTTCTTTGTCAAAACTCCTGACAAAGTCCGTTTCGCCGTAAAAGGTTGGAACTAGTGTGAGAGGATCACCGTCGGCCCTTGCCTTTCCGAATAGCCTTACACACTAAGTCCCTGGGCCCCGTATACAATCATGTTCTCGCCAAAACTTTTGGTAGGATTGAATAAGAAAAAGGCTTACACTTGAAATCATTTACACGAAAACGACTCAATAACTATATATATAGATTTTGGCTTAAATCTTGCACATAAGGGGATATATTGGGTCGTTTTACCTAATAGAAGAGAAACCCACCTTACACAAGACAAAAGAGAACGACAAGGAGCTCAAAAGTCACCCTCGCCTCCAACAGGACCGGTATCTGTGCAAAGAAAGTGAAGTGAACGTATGAGGACCAAATATGACGTACGACAACGTCGTGCATATGACATGGGATGCAAATGACATCAAGTAAAGTCATGAAAATGCAATTACATATCAACATATACATTCACATTCATTCTCGTTCATTCAATATCATATCATGCACAAAGCTTGTCACAATAATCCCAAATTTTCACATATTAATGCCCACAAATGCATCTTATGTATACGAAAGTCGCACGTAACAAAGCAAGTGAAAGAGATGCATAAAAACGTATAAAATGGACATTTCAAAGCATTTAGGGGTCAAAGGAATTGAACCGCAAAAATCGAAAAACTCAAAAACGGATAGTAACATTCCACACGGGCGTTTGGTTTTACAGAACAAACTCCAAATCCCTGTTTGACATGCCTCGGTTCCCAGATTTGGCTTCCCAAATGCCCGTTTCATAATTTCAAAGGAAAATCAAACGGGCGTTCAAGTTGCGTTTGTAACAAATTTTGGGTTCCCAAACGCCCGTTTGCAAACTCAGTACAAACTCCAAACGGGTGTTCAAAACCTTCTGTAATAGCTTTGCCCTTTTCAAACACCCATTTCATATTTGTTCATAAAACTCAAACAGCCGTTTATAAGAGATAAAATTGAATCTGGCGCCATTCTAAACGTGCGTTTGCAAAAACAACTGAGAGCGTTTGGCCTGGATTTTCTGGGCAGAACTTGCGGGAAAACAGGGTTCAATCCCAAATTCACCATAACACTTAAATTTATCTCATCCAACACTTCACATGCAACAACAACAATACAAGAAACATTTATGCATGCAAAGAATTAAGCTCCAACATGAAATAATGCAAGAGATGGCATATACATGCATTTCACCAAATTTCTTACAAATTCCATTAATGGAAAGTCATTAATTCCCCAACTACCAAGCAATATGAATCCATACAATCATAAAGGAAGTGCAAGTGATCAATTTCCACACATAAGACTCAAAGGAAACCAAGTTATAGGCATAATCACCTTAATTGGCTCAAACCCTCATATAAAGGCATATATCCACAACTCATGCAAACCTTGGTGAAAATATGCATGCTATAGCTCAAATGAAAGAGGGAGAGATGCCATAAAAGATTCCATACTCATATATGCAAGAGAACAAGAGATCAAAGTGATAGAAATTTGGTAGAGATGATGAATAGTAACTCTTCTTTCTTGTCTTTTTCTTGGTCACGTTTTGCTCAGCCTTAGGGAGGGTTTTGGGAGTTAATTTTGAAATGGAATTAGTCATAGCTGATGGATTATTATGTGAGGAAAATATGGGTCCAAGTCTTGCTCTATTTGAGTGAGTATAGAGAGAGATATGGCCTTTTATTTGGGTATGGTCATTTAGGCGGGTAGGGATAGTATGTTTGAGTTCTGGGTTGGTTTCGAGGGTTCAAACGAGATCCAAAATACATTCCGAGCACATATACACGTTCAAAAAACATAATATTAACGCATACTCAAATTTTGCGAAATTCCAAATTAAACTCATGCTGTTTCGGCAATCAGATACATCGGTCATGCGCATTCAAGTTCAAATATTTAATTCAATTCAACAATTAAATTACAGAAACTCAAAAGAGGTTAGAATAATATGAAATAAATAACAAAATACACAATTAAGTATAAATTTAAATACGCAAATAGTATCACATAACCTATACCTGTACGGATGAGAATCCGGGGCATTATACTTTTATACAGCGTATGTAGACTTGTCAGAGCATGCATTATCGCCCGCATTCAGTGCTGCAAAGCTGTTGTAAAGTTCTATTAAAGACATTTTTCAGGAAAACGTCTTTAAAGGCGTTTTTCTGAAAAACGTCTTTGAAGGCGTTTTTCTGAAAAACGTATTTGAAGATGTTTTCCTGAAAAACTTCTTTAAAGACGTTTCCTGAAAAACTTCTTTAAAGACGTTTTCCGGGAAAACGTCTTAACCCATAATTAAACTACCCCAAGAAATTGCATCATTCTTACACTAGAGACGTGAATAGTGCTCCAAAATTAAAATTTTCCCAATATTCAAATATGTATTATATATTACTATATTTATATAATTTCATATTTGCATATTCATATTTGTATTTATACATTATTGCTCATTCAAAAAAATATATAATTTTATTATTTCAAATCGACAAAAAGATCCACTTTTTCTTTAATAATATATATATATATATTTAAAAATAGTTGTGCATCATATTATGCGACAACTTTTAATTTGTTTCATTAGGTACTAATTTATACGAGTGATATCACTAATTCATTGCATTTCGACACTTGATTATTCCTCAATATTTCTCCGCATGACGAATAGCAATGAAGCTAGGATTCATTACGGGAAAGAAATTAATTTCTCGATTAATAAAAGATGTATTTTGATCTTTAACAAAATATGAGGGTTTGATCCTTCTGGTCGTGTACAAAATATTTTTAAATTTTTTGACTAAATACCTATTTTATCTATTCACGGGATTAATAATTATAGTTGATGGTGAAAATTTTAACAAAGATAAAAATATCGTTAGCATTCAATATTTAATAGCCCCTTTACACATGACACACAGCCCCTTCATCATTTTGGCTTTGCAAGTTGAGTTATTTATAACTATTAAGTTTGGGTGTTCAAAGAATTTGGTTTGTATAATAATTATTATATTTAAAACATCACTTCAGGCATGAAAGTATTTTCTTTAAACAATAAAAAATATATGCTTTTACATCTTCAAATCATTTCATCAATATAATATATGTTCCCCTCATTGCATTAACAAAAAACATGCATATTTAAGGTTTCAATCATTACAGTATTTAAAGACTAAAGTTATACCTACTAACCAAAGAAAACCTACAAGGAAACAACATTTCCATAGGTTTTTAAAGTTATATCATACATGTATGATACTTATTTTCGATACTTCTCATATAAATAATTTTAAAAAAATATGTATCGTTGTATTTATGTTATATCATGCCTATATTATTGTGTCGTATCCGTGCATTATAGCATTACCTAAATTCAGAAAACGAGTGAGAAAAATATTAAATAAAGAAACATACATGTAGTTTACAAGAATTTCTTGATAACATTAAAAAGAAAAATTTCATTCTATTGTACATTTTATTGAATATTAAAAGTATTTTCTTTCCCAATTCAAATGATAATATATGCATAGATACAAACATGTCGACAATTATATGACGAGATACAAATGCAACAATAAAAATTTTATTTCAAAATTTATCACAAGATCACGCATCTAATTCCCTGTAAAATAATATTTTTATTACTAGAAACGCTTTATAAATATCAAGTAATTAACAGAGAAGTAAGCCACGACTACCCATGGGCATGTTTAGGCCTCATTTTATAGAGATGTAGACCTAAACAATTACCCATACAATTAATTTTGCAAATTTAGAGCCCTAATTTAATTATTCTTTTCGTAGCTATACCCCATAAAAATCCTTTTATCTTCGAAGCTATTTCAAAGAATATATCTGCAGTAATTTACACACCAAATAACGTAATTTAATTTATGCCATAATTTTTAAATTTATTGTACATTTTCTTTAGTTTTATGTAATTTTCTTTTTTTTTTTATAAATGATCAAATCCAAGTAGCAATCGTAAATGTGGGGGCATGGTATTAAATGCATTTATTTAAGATATATGTACACCAATAGACATCATGGTCTAATCTAGTATAACTACAGTTGCATTCGATGACCTGTTTGGACAACCGAAAACGACTCGCATTTACACGCCCAAACATGGGCTGATAATATCCTGTCCTCGCATCTACCGCCTTCCGGGGCCAAACAATGCCTAATCCATTTTACTATAATCTTTGTTTCACATAGTTTTTTTCTTACTCTATTTTGATGGGTCGAGTCAAGACAAATTATTTAGGGTATAAATTTTTCCCACCATCAATAGTAGCTCTGTTTCTAATTAAGACTAAAACTCGATATTTTTAATTAAAGTAACAAATTGTCGAATTGCTAAATTACACAATTTTGTGGTTCCTATTTCACATAATATAAAATCAACTTTTAATATAATCATCAAAAATTGAGATAAACATATAGGTTAATTGTAGATATTTGTATTTATAAATAAATAGATCACGTGTTCAGAGATGGAGCCACAGGGGGGCTGGGGTGGCCTCCGCCTCTCCTAAATTTTGTAAATTTTTATTTTTTACCTATATATTTTTAAAAAAAATTATTTTTGTCCCTCTTAGTTTGGATTTTCGCCCCCTCAAAATTTTGAAATTCTTTGTTTATTATCTATATATTTTAGAAAAAAAATTATTTTTACCTCCTTATTTTGGATTTTTGTCCCTCTCATTATAGATTTTATCCCATTTATTTTAAAATAAATTACAATTTCACTACTTTTCAAAATAACATTATTTATAATTTTGATATTATGAATTTTTGCCCTATATATATAATTGCATATTTACTAATACATCAATGTCTAATCTTGTTCGTCACTTTAAGTATCGCATTCTTGTACTTTTGGACAAATAAGATTAGGCCAAACAACCATTTGCCGTCCCCTTTCTAATTATCTTCATTTCTCATTCATGAATTATGGGTAAGAAATGAAATTTGAGGCTACCTTTTATAGGATTTTATCTTTATTACTTTTGTTATGACTATGAATTCTTTTTGTGATCCAAATTCAATTTAAGTTCAATACGTATGTTATTATTAATTCAGTTGGTTCGAGTCATTTGAGTTAGAATTTTCAGTTTCTTCTCCCCTTAAATGGTGGCACATACATGGTAAATAAGATATACAAGTATTTTGTAAGTTTAAGATTATTTCAGTGTTATTATACACATATATGTTGCCCCATATTTTGATAACTTGTTTTTTTTCATTTTTTTTAAATACACACTCAAGTGGAATTCGAAAATTAAAACTAAATAGATGGTAGAATGAATTCATTTACTAATTTTTTTTATAAAAAAAATAGAATTTAGAACTCCAACACAAACACTACAGTTGGCAATAGCATTTACATTTCCCGACAATGGCTTAAAATTGACCAAAATAACTATCTATGAGCGATCTAAAAATAATATATCCATAAATCACTTCAATCACCTCCTCAAAATTTTGATATGTTGGTTGTTTTACTTCACTGTCACGAAAATGTCATATAACTAAACAATATATCCAGTTCAGTTGATCTAATTAATGTACCCTAATATTTTATTTATTCATTTGAATCTTGTACCATCACTCATGATAGTACATCAGGATTGTTGTTTGGTGATAACATTAATGGTTATAGTTCATATGTAGTTCCAATCTTTTGTGTCAAACAAAAATGATACAATTGTTTATCAAGCTAACAACAATGTAAATATAGCTCAAAACTATTATACCATTTTCCTCAATATAAATTTACAAAATCACTTAAACACAACAAGAATCTAAAATCAAATCAAATACCCAAAAAAACTAAGAAAATGCAAAACCCTCTAAACCATAATTTAGTCTATACTCCTTCTTTATCCCCCTCATTAACCCCCAAACTATCATCTTTTTTCCTAATCACCCCATATTTCCTCAATAATCCCTCACCCCAATCCCACAAATGCAACACAATGTAAGTCCCAATCCCCCCTATCAAACCATACGCAATCGAATAACTCAACGGCATCATTATCAAAGTCACAAACGCCGGAATCGCCTGCCTCATATCCCCCCACTCCACCTCCACCACCGCCCTCATCATCAACACCCCCACCAGCACCAGCGGCGGCCCCACCGCCCACGGCGGTATCGCCGCCAGCAACGGCGTAAAAAAGAACGCCAGCATGAAATACCCTGCCACCGTCAACGCCGTCACGCCCGTCCTCCCCCCCTCCCGTATCCCCGTCGACGACTCTATAAACACCGTCACGGGCGAAGTCCCCAGCAACGACCCCACCACGATCGACGACGCGTCCGACATGAACGCAAAGTACTGCCCCTCGAAATCCCCGTTGGCGTCAGTGAACCCGGCGAACCTCGCCATCGAGTACAAAGTCCCCGTGGTGTCGAGGATGTCGACGTACAGGAAAGTCACCAGAGCCTCCCAGAACTTCCCCGTCCCGATGGACTGGAAACTCAGGGCCCCGGCGGTGGACTCGATCTTGTGGACGTCGACGATTTTTTTGAAGTATTTGAATGAAGAGTCCCCGGCAGGGGTGTTGGGGAACGCCGTGGAGGAGGTGTTCCTGAA
>JBBMKE010411351.1:0-11592 GCA_037834125.1 Lippia alba | reverse complement strand
CTCTCGGGGTTTGTATATGTATGGATGGTTAGAATCTGCAGATTCTTCCATCATTTGGAGTTGAGGATTATGTTATGATTTGGATTTTATTTCTGTTCTGAGAAGTAGGTTGGAAGCTCGTACTCGCCGAGCGTTTGTTTCTGTTCTGTTGTGGGAGTTATGAATCGGAGTAGTGATTTTGAAAATGTATAGTGTATTTGTTTTGGCTTGTAAAACCTATATCCGGTTCATGAATCCACCTTTTGATATATGCTCTGTTATATGTATATAGTGTGTGGGTGTGCGTTAACCCCTCACTCAGTCAGTTGACTGATTCCCTCCGTTGTTTACTTTTCAGATTGCAGGTTTTTGTTTCGGGAGCTAGGCGGAGAAGTGTCTGCACGAGTACACTTACGTGTCTAGGTCCTTAGTACATACATTCCTGCTTTTATTTTGTATTATGGCATGTATTGAATACTTGAACGCTTTTGTATATGGACTTTGGGCCGCGTCGGCCAATGTATATGTTACACGTGGACTTGGTGCTTGATTGTATATACATGTTTTATTTCGTTTAATTACTGCTTCTGCTCACTCTGAGTCTTGTCTTGTTAGCTCCGCCTAGTTAGTGAGTGTGTTTTGGTCACCCGTTCGCTAGGATCTGGATTCGGGTACAGATTATTTCGTGACCGAATTTGGGTCTTGGTGCGGGGGAAGTGGTCCCTACTTGTGGGGTGCTACATTTCATATCACTTAGGGCATTGAGTATGAAGAGATCTAACTAGACTAACTTTAAGCAATTGGTAATTGGTTGGTGAATTACACAACCACTGATAATTTTTTACAATCATCTTGTGCTATTGGCTTGATTATAAGAGAGACTTTGGATTACAAGAATAGGCAATGAGAACTAGTTGTGTGCAATTATATACTTAATCTTGAGAAAGACTAGTATTTACATAAGTGGAGATAATTGTGAAATTTAAACATTCGTTAAACAGTGCATTGATATTAAATTTCATAAAATTATTATTTCCTGACTGCCCGTTATTATTGTTGTTGAGTTTAGTAATTTTTTTCATTATTACATATTAGTGATAGAAACCACCTTAAATGGTTGTTACGATCTATCGATTGCTGTAAATTTGACACGATTGGTTGATTTACTTCGTCTCTGTTGGACCGACACCTATATGCTACAAATTTCATGTGTACACTTGCACTAATTAAAAATTTTTAGAATACCTCGAACAGTAAAACAAATCATGGCAGGGAAAGCTTGTGCAGAAAGTTTCTACACCATGATCCTGCCCGAGACTGTTCTATTCCTAGCCGGGACTGCCCGTACCCTGCTTCATTTAGTCTAAAATTTTACCAAATGAAATTGTTTTAAGTTTAGAGATTTTTTTTTTTTACGCTTGTCAATATCAGTTCTGGTGAGTGAGTTATGACAATTTGAAAATCATGTCGCCTAGCTGCGAAAATACTACTTTTGCTCAACTTCGAACCTAAACTTGTTTTAATTTCCTTTGAACTAAAATCCGAGTCATACATGATTGGAAAACCCTATTTTTCTTGTTTCACAGCCCATAAATAAAACCAAATTCAACTTCTCAAACTCAAGATATTTTCATTCTTCCACAACCTGCGCATTTTAGAAGAAGTCCAACTTTGCTCATAACTTACTCCCGTGCTTTTCTTTTATTCCTTTGATTTCTATGCATGCCATACATGTTTAATTGACATATAAATTGATTATCAGTTGTGCTTGAATAGGGATTTAAACGAGCCGAGCCGAACCCTGCTCTTTTTTTAAGGTTCAAGTTTGAGTTCGTCCCTATTTTCACGAACCCGAACTTGAGCCTGACGAATCTCGAAAAAATCAGTTCGAGTTCGGTTTGAACCAGGGTTCGTGTTCGGTTCGTCTTAGGTTCGATTCGCAGGTTTGCGAATCTAGATCTGAGAATTAAAAGAAAAAAAAAGAGAGAAAGGGGATGGCACGCGGAGTACAATGGTGTTGCAGCAAACAGGTGGAGTTTTGTAGGGTTCGGGGAGTTGATTGCTGGCAGGAGATCTAAGATCTGGGTTGGTGGCATGACGAACAGGCGGAGGCGAAGTGGTGGCGGCGCTAGGAGAAGAAAATTTCTGGAGAAAAATAAGATAAAAGAAAGAGAATATGTCGATGGGGGGCGGGGGGCTTGAGCAGTGTCGGCGGGCTGCGGATGGGTGGCCTTGAGAGTTCAGCATTGGACGGTACCGGCGAGCTGCGGAGGATGGCGACCGAAAATGCCAAGAGAGAATGTGGTAGCGGCGTTAGGGTTAAAGAGTCATTAAGTTTTGAAAATCAAAGTATCAGACTCAATCTTATAATCTAATAAGTTTTTGTTTTTTTTTTCTTTTTAGTAAAAAATATATATTAGTTATAATATATTATGTGAACTATAATTCTAAAAATATATATTATATACTAAATAATTAATAATATATAAAATAAATATTTTTTAATGAAAATATTAGGGTTTGCGAGTCGGCTCGCGAACCTAAATTTCAGAAAGAATGGGTTCGAGTTTGGTTCGATTACCACACGAACCGAGCCAGGGTTCGGTTCGGGTTCGATTACTTCGAATTTGAGTCCGAACCTTTATTGATTCGCCTCGTTAGGTTCGCGAACGGGCTCGTCTCGTTTACATCCCTATGCTCGAATATGTCTTAACATGCTTATATGTATGATTCATCTTGTATGTTATTTTGTGGACTTGGTTGAAACGCAAACATGCTCCTACGTGCTCAATTGTCTTTGATCATGCAAGCATGACTTATATATGCTTCAATGTTTGTTTATAGATTACATGGAACATTAATTGTGCACACGACCGCTTTCATGGTATTTCATAATATTAATTAATTCCTTTTCGTGTACAGTGATCTCCAGGGCTGAGACAATCTGATCGAGTAGGCACCTTTCTGTATATGTTTCTTGTCTCGTCGTTCTCCAAGTGAGGAAAAGTTAGGATATATTTATTACAAAGCCGACAACCTCTTACGTGAAGTTTTAGCCAAAAACTATACTATATATATATATATTGGTTTTCAATGATTAAATGTTTTTGAAAGCAAATTGTGTCTTGTACTTGACTTGTTTTAGCGAGAATATGCACTTCCTGGGTCCAGAGGCTTGTGTATTGAGAGAATCGAGAAAAAAAGGGCTGACAGCTATCTCTTGCACAAGTCCCATCTTGTTCGACTAACCCGAATTTTCAATAAGATCAGGTTTAGGTGATTGATGGGACTTGGGTCTTTGGGATTCACGTACCTATTGACCACTGTGAATTGGATGGTTGAGGGCTAGTTACCCGATCCATCAACCCATAGGAAAAAAAGAGTACTTGATGCACATAATGAATACCTCTCTTAACAAGTGGAAACCCTAATTCTTGCATGGTCACTTAATAACTACTTGTCTTATACATGAATGGAGAAAGGTTGAAGAATTGCTCACTCCTCGAGCCACGTGAAATCAATTGTCTTGAGTTAAAATTTATTGGTGTAATCCCTTGTCTTGATTCCCTTTTATTTCCTCGTTTCTTTTCAAAAACTTTACATGGGATTAGATCTGGCATGACTTTATCTCTTCCTATATTATAATTACGTCATTAACTCAATCTTGTAGAGACTGACCCTTCCTCTATTTGTCCTTCAGGTTATAGCAAGTCGTTGCTAGGTGGAAGTCAGAATTGTCGAGTCTGTACATTCACTTCATCTTTGATTATTGTAATTGCTATTTAATTTGGCATGTGGGTCATTTCTGATTTATTTTGTTGATTGTAGGCCTTGTCGATCATTATTTTGTTGATGGGGCTTGTAGCCATTATTGTTACGCTACGGAGCCTGTGAGATCATTACCTGTTATGCTGCTTCCACACTATCGCTCTGCTTGCATTGGTATTTTGGGTACAAGGTTAGACTTCACCTAGTCAGGATATTTTTTTTATTGTCATCCGTTCGCCTTGATCGGATTTGTGTGTAGATTTTTCATTTCGTATGCCGGTGGGGTTTAAGTGCAAAGGATGTGGTTGCCTCTCTTTTCGGATATTACATAAAAAATATTAGATAAAGTGATCGACACAAATATCTAACATGTCATGACATGACAAATAATATTTTTAGAAATATGAGTTAATCATAAATTCCAACGAATTAATCCAATTTTAAAAAAGTTTATTGGTAGCACATGGGGATTTTAACTGCTAAAAACAAAAAGAAAGTAGTGATTTATCACATGATAGTGAATTCCACTTGGGGTTCACTAATTTGGCAGCATAATTTGAACTGATAATGATCGACAATTCTCTTGAAAGTTTAACCTTATCCAATTATTACTTTCTTTTGGGATACTCAATCTTATGAAATTATGATGCATATGTACATATCTATACTTGTTCATTTGTCAATTGCAAGCAAATATGTATTACCTATTTCTGGCGACCATTCTGTTATTTTCTCCTTACTCATCTTAGTGTTGTAATTCGGTATAACTTAACCAAGTTGTACATGAAAGTTTTTATACACGCATACTCAATGCGATTCGAATCCAGAATCTCGTCTTTAAGAATGAACCTATATATTAACCACTTGAACCAATCCCAATGACAAATTAAAAAAAAAAATTGCACTAAAGTAAATAGTACTCTTGCTCTCTTGAAGAAGCTAAAGTATGTCCGACAAATATTAATATAGGATCTGGATTTCTCCGTACGAAATTCGAATTAATTAGAATAAGATAATATGACACAAATATTCCATTGTTTAACAGTAAAGTTTAGTGTAATCAAAGTTTAAAAATTAAAGGATTCTTTTATCTTTTTACAACGGTATTTAAGATAAGACAAATTTAAAAAAAAAAGGATTTGTTTTGAAAATTAAAAAATAAAAGAAAACAAATTATAATTATATTATAAACAACACTGATCTTCTCATTATATTTCATTATATTGATTTAACCGAATTATGTTTGAACTAAAATTAATGAAGTCACTAAAGCTTTTCTACTTTAATAATTCTATTCTGAAATGTGGGGAGTTTGAGTTTGCCTAATTTTTCCCTTTGTATGGAAAAAAAAAAGTAACAATAGTTAGCGGGAATAGTATCATGTTAGTAGTCAATTGTCATGAAATAAGTTAGAAAGTTTATTTGGCGAGAGGGATAAGATAGAATATCTATTACATGTAAAAGGAAGGTTGGGGGATGGGGGTTGATAAAAGGGCCAAATTTCATGTGTCAATAATTAGGGGTGGGGGTGTGATGTAAATAATTTGGTGTTTTAGAATGTAAAATGGTGGAATGAATAATTGTTTCATTTTCATCAGTGTCCATAGGTTTATACACGAAATTATGTAATTGCAACTTATATATGTTAAAATAAAAGGCAAACTTTACCTCGGTGCGTGTTTAAATTAGAAAAAATAAATAATCGAAGTTAAAACATTAAATTCGGGCGTTTTAACATAACCAAATTACATATATATATTTTTATTTTTTAGATTATTTGAAGACAAAATGGTCGGTTCGCACTTAAGCCCTAATAGAATGTAATGATATATTTACAAATTTTGAAACTCATAACGATAAACTTTTTAGTATTTTATCTAAATAGGAACCAATTGTAATTATGCAATTTATCGAAGGATGCACATATAAAAACTCTTTCCAAGTATTTTTGAGAAATTTTCTTCCGATCAGCTAATATTTGATCACAATGATCATCTCTATCAATCTTATATTGTAATTATGTCGCTTGAAACTAGAGATCGAAAGAGATGGAGCGTCTATACTTTCTAATTATGAAGAAATATTAAAAGTATAGTTGTACCTACTTGTAATTGTCGATGTCGTTCCTAAACTCTAAAGTATTAATTTTTGAAAATTGTTTCGTGGATAAAATTTAATTTTAAAAAATTTCAAATATTTTACCCTAAACTCAAGGAAAGGGCAACCAAATACGACAAAACTCAACATAAAATAGCAATGATGATCATAACAATTAAAAAAAAAAACATATATGATCATATCAAATTACTATTAGAATTGACCATTTAGTATATAATTATTTCAAATTATTGATGACTACAAGAGAATTAAATACACCTCGTACAAAGTCGTAAGATGATTAATTCTGTGGGACAAAAAATGCTCTTAAAGGCGTAACAATAGCCACTAATCCCAAGCTTATGAAGAGGTACTAAGAATCTAGGTAGTGATATATTTTAATATTTGCTACATAAATTATTGGGATTATTTAATTTTGCAGTGGGGTGCTAGCTTTGTTAAGGGACGATGGATATTAATTCAACTAGGCCATGTTGCTATACAGAAAGGCAAAATTGAAACCATGTTTGTAATAATTGCAATTTAAAACTAAGTGCGACAATCTCTTCTAACCACCCCGATTAAAATCTTAACTTTTGTAGCTTAAGTTAGTGTCGCAGGTGGCATGAATGATGGAATTTGTGATGCTTAACTGTCTTAATCGCCATAAATTTATATCTGCTTGGTTTTTTTTTTACCACGACAAAAGTTGACTATGATTTCAAAAATGCATTTGGATTTCTTATTTTAATTTTGAATTTAATATTACTCTATGTTTTATTTACGCATATACTCTATGAATATTAGTTGACGATTGGTGTGATTGTATTAAAAGAAAATTTTAATTTTAATTGTCAGCGAATATATTTAGCGTGTTTGGATGAGTGAATAAAAAATAAAATATACAAATGAAACAGAAAATTCAATGTGGTTAGCAATGTTCAAACAAATTTTATCAAGGGAGCGGAGGTTGAAATGAAAACATTACTATTTAAATCTCCACTCTTCATTATTTTTCTAGAACTAGCTATATTCCTAATTCCTACTTTGTTTTGTCATTTGTGCTTTGTTCAGTCTGATTTGTGTCCTTCTTTGGAACTAAAATAAATTCAATTAATCATAAATTCATTGTATTAATCACAAAAAATGCCAAAAACAACGAAATAAATAATAAACTATAAAGAAAACTCGTCCATAATCCACATTCGAGTAACTCAAATGCATTGTTTTTAAGAAGATTATTCTTGGGTTCTCTCTGAGACTCGAAACCGTGGTCGAAAATAATTTATTTAAAAATCAATATAAATTATTTTTTTACTTTAGTGAAAATTTTATCTATTAATTCAGACTTTTCAGTACGTGGGCCCATTTGGTGCTTTTATTAATGGGGCTGGGCTACATGAAATGGGCCAAGACCATATCTTATGGCCCATTATAGGCCTTCAGTTTGATGGGCCATTATTGATTTGAGTTGTAAACAAAGGCTTTGAACTGAACATATATTAGTCAGAATATGCACAAAATGAATAGTATGATTGATAGATAGCCTGTGCATATTTTTCTTTGAGTGAGTTTGTTTCTCTGTTCCCTTGTTATAAATTTAAAAAAAAAGTATAATTGATGCTTGGAGAAATATTGCCTTCCGGCCCAAACGAATGACCCAATAAACTCAACGTAGCAGCTCGACACAAGAGCCCAGTAGCAGGTGGTTTTATAGGCTGCTCTCTGTTTTAGTAGTCCGTCAAATTGGCTAGTCCCCAAAGGCCAAGAGGAGGACCCAAGAAGGCTGTAAAGATGAGCCCTAACAATCTCCCTTAGAAAGGGGAGCCGCTCAGCAGCTGGTGGAGAGGAAATTAGGGTTTCCCACGTTCAAGTTGTGGGGAGAGAGAGTGGCACCAAGGTGGACTATGGAGGAGGATAAAAGCAGGGCTGAAGCACGTCTGTGGCAGGACAAAAACACCTTATTAGCAGCTCTCACTTTCTCTCTAGCCCTCACTCTCTCTCTAGTTCTTTGGCAATTAACGTCTACTGTTATTCCAAGACTTTTGTACTCTCATGAAGATTCTCATCAATCAATACAAGGATTTATTGGCTTTCTTCATATTTCTATCTCTCGCATTATTATTTACGATTATCATTTATTGTCATTTTCTTTATTGCATAATTATTCTTGTCATTAATATCAATTCCTTTAATTCTTATTTTTAGTGGTGTGAATCAACCAACATCACGTGACGCCGTCTATGGGAACAATTGAGTTGAGGCGTGAGGATTCAATTACTTTACAAATGGCTTCCGACGGTCTAAACAACTATTTTTGAATTTTATATATAAAAAGTATCTGGCACGGTATATGAGTATCCAAAAAAGGTTTTTTTTTTTTTTTGGGTAACCAGTAACCACAATTCTACACCTAATTTTGGGCTGATCTTACGTCTGAGAGTTTGTTGAGTTAGTTTATTTTTCGGCCCAACTTCACTAGGCTTGGGCCTAAGAATACAACGTAAGTATAAAGGCGGAATATACATTTTTTTTTGGTCAATAAGGCGGGATATACATTAATCGAAATATGGAATGTAAATGAACTTCAATAGAAATATTTTTCGTAGAGATGTTTTAGTAATTAGTTGTCATCGCACTAAAAGATCTAATTTTCCAACCTTATTAAAAAAAATTTTTATAATATTAAGTGCTTTTGAATTGGGAATTCCCAGCTTGAGCAAATTGTCGTGTCCTTTGTGATATAAAGATAGTAATTAAGTATTAATATACATAAAAACAAAACAAAAAAAAAGTATTAATATACGTAAATATATGTATATGACAGACATGGATGCACTCAGTTGAAACATGATTGGTCAGTCAAATTATATATGATTAATCCATATAATTGATATGATCCCTTCCTAACTAATTGTACTCATTAATTGCTCTTTTTGATAATAAACTGAAAAGGTCATCTCGTACTACCTAATTCTTGATTAGGCCAAATTAATATTTATTGAATTCCAATTTAATTTGGTACAAGATCTAAAAAATGAGTTTTCAGTTCATTATGGAATGTCACCCAAAAAATTAAGTAGTCATGTCCCTTTCTAAAAATGTGGGTCAAACTTTATATAATTTATTATACAATTTTATTTAAAAGGTCTACTATCTTAAATGGTTAACGGGTGGGATGATTATCTCAATTCAGTTATTCTATTTACTAACAGTTATCGCCACGAGGCACCACATGATACCAGTTGTAGCTTCCGAAAGCTACTACATGGCCAAAGTGTTTTGACCTACTCCCTGCTTTCGACCTAAAACTTCAAGTTTGGAACACCTACTTCAACAACCTGAGTGGTCATGCCTCTCTCGAGCACGGAGCCCTGTCGACCACTTAGCTCCTTGAGCCGACGGTTGAGCTCGACCTAGAGCATTATGGGTAGCAACAACATTAGATACCCGAGATACTCTCTAATTCGAAATTAAATGCTTGAAATTCTCTTGCAAATTTTCTGACAGAGCATGTATAAGAAACAATGTTTATTGTCACCCACCACATCAACTTCACTTAATGCACCGTTATTGTGTGTTTAGGACGCAATTATTACATAAGGTAAACCATTTTTCACATCTAATTCGAGGGCCCTTCTCTCTCAGTCACTGTTCATCGAGCTCCCAATTTTTTAGGCATCGGAAAGCCAAAGCTGGGCACAACACACATTCTCCAATTTGAACTTTGAGGTCACGTTTATCACTCCTTGAAGCCATTTTCAGGTTTGGATCTTCCCAAAATACAAATTTTTGAATGTTGGGGGACAAGTCACCTACTGCTCAACAACACCAAATTTGGACACCATCGTATATATTACAAAATCCGACATCAAAATAAATTCATACTATATTTTTGTTTTTCAATAAACATTTGATTGTAGATTAGGAGATGTCCAAAATGAATGCTTCTTTTTTCACTTATGATTAAGAAATGATTTGTCGTCTTTGAACTCTTTATAACTTTTTATATCTCTCATTGCACATTAAAGAAAATATAGAAGTTCTGAATTTTGAAATTAATATATCTTAATTTGATTTGGAGTTATTTTTATGTGGAAAAGATTGCAAAGAAACTATATAAAACTTGGACTATTAGTTATTTTTCAACAATAGGAATTATAATTTCGAGTAGCAACATACTTTACAGACTCTTGGTAAAATTATCGGTAATTAGTAATAAGTTTACTGTTTTTGTTATATAATATGTTCTAGGCTTAATTCATCCCAAAAACTAATTAATGATTTGAGAATTACTTAAATATTATTCGGTAGAAGGTAGTTTAATATTTATTTGATTTGTCACAATTAACGGACCCTGCAAGTCTAGATTAAATAATGGATCAACCCGAAACATGAAACATAAATAAGGATACAATTTATTCTAATACATTCTTATATATATGCTAAATTGCTAAATCAACTCAACACAAAAGTTAAGCAACACCATTAATTTTATCCACATGCAAACAGAGTGTCGTGGCTGCTTGAAGAACCCTAATTTTATATATCTTCAGAGGGTTGTTCTAAAACTCGGAACAAACAGCAAATGAACTCCCACTATTTTACCATCAATTTTTATGTGCTTTCAACATAAAAATGAAATTAACAAAATACCCATCAGACGCATATATGCAGGTCTCTTGATGGTTATTCCGACTAAAACTTCGTCTGGAATTATAGCAGAAGGGATTACAATGAGACGACATATTAATTTTGGGATTTAGAAAGTGAGGATTAGAATATTAAAAAGCCTTCAAAATATATACAATTTTAAAATTTTCATTATGTTGTATTCTATAATATCCGACAAAAAGTCAAACAATTTTTTTTAAAAATTCGGTTAGAGTAACCGTGAGAAATTTAACGAGAGTCCCCTCATTTACTCAATAAAGAAAGAATGCAAAGTTACAATTCAAAAATAAACCAGAGAAATCATACGGAAGTGTCCACGAAAGGAATGAGACATGAATAATTTTGTTCCATTAGTAAGATCCTAATAACGAAAAGAGCTACGCAACCAAATTAGCTACTAAGTCCCATAACCGACAAATCGAATCAACTATCAGATACGCTGTAAGATTCAGATTTGCATTGATAGTGTTGGAAGATAGACTAGAATCTAGGAATTGATTTCCCGGGACTTATTCTGTTTCTCAGGAATTGATTTGTAGGGAACTTTGGCTATTTATCTTGGACTCTCTGTAACTGATGAAATCAATGAAAACAATTATTCTATTCTTACTATCAAACATGGTATCAAAGCAGAGTTTCGATCCTCGGGACTCAGCAAAACATCATCGTCCCTTTAACCTTCCTCAAACCAAATCAGCCTAAAACAAAGAAAATAAACACTGCCAAAACTCAAAATCATGGCAGAAGAACAACCCAAACCTGAAACCGATCTCTCAATCCAGATTGCTAACCTTTTGAAAAACAATACCCAACCTTAAACAAACCTGTCCAGCTTTGAGAACCTAACAATCAGGTTCAAGTTGAACAGCGACAACTACCCCGTATGGGCAAGACTGATGAAGATGGCAATTGAGGGAAGCGGATGTCGATCACACCTAACCGGTATTCCCTCCGCTCCAATCGAAACAGATCCAACATACGACCAATGAGAACAAATAGATCAGAGTGTATTCACATGGATTATACAAAACATCGAAGTAAATCTTGTGAATAACATCTTACACTATCCAACGG
>JBBMKE010411340.1:0-11593 GCA_037834125.1 Lippia alba | reverse complement strand
TTAATATTAATATATTAATTAATTGTATTCAAAGCTTATAATATAAGTTGTCTATTTTTTAATTTTAAACTCTATAAGTTAAAATGTTATAATAAGATATCTAACGAATTGGAAAATATTAAATTAATTCACTTTATAATTCTAATAAAATTTGATAATTAAATTGTGACGCCCGAGCGTGGGCCATCCACAACCCCCGCACCTAGACCCAAACTCACATATGAAATGAACGTTTATACATGAGCCCAAGTCTAGGCAAACGGAGACCTAGACATGCACACACTAGGCTAAGCAGGGCTAGACCAGAACAGAGTGTGCAAGAACAAATAATACAAACATGCAGAAGCAGCACATGATCCAAATAACGGAGCTAACAAGCATATACACAAGTGGCTACAAGCCCAAAAATTCACTAAGTAATCAACATACTTCAATTCTTATACATGCCAAAAGAATAACAAGAGTATCCAAGCTAAGTACAAATGTTATGCAAAACTCAACCTAGACTCGGAAGTAAGACACGACACGACGACTTCCCCGCCTAGCTCGAAAACCTGCAACTAAAAGAGTGAAGGAAACAAGGTCAGTCTACCCACTTGACTGAGTGAGGGGGGGCTAAACGCACACCCACATAAATACATATAGAGCATAGCATAGATTCAAAGGGGTCGATCATGAACCGAGTCAGAGTTTTGCAAACCAAATCATTTTCAAAAGGGATAAATATATATATATACATAAGAGATCCCAACTCGTTTCACAATAACCATAAACATAAGATACATAATCCCGGTGAGAACGGGAATCCCCAACTTCATAAATTCATATCATAAAAGCATAAATCATAATTCAAACCATCCTCAACTTCATGGTGGTCGGGAATCAAACCCTTACACCCATATGGATTCATATACACATGGGGTAGCTAACCCACAATGTGCCTTCCCCGGTTATTCACCGAGGGCTCAAGAATATACGCCTTACAACTGCATGCATATCTCAAATGGAAAGTACACAGGGGTCATAACCGGTGACCCCGATGGTCATCCCGGGTCTCCCTTACCCATAATCCAGGGGCCCAGATTCATAAAATCATACCAAAGTCCCATCTTTCAGGGTAAACTCGCTAGATTCAAATGGAAACATACTTGGATTCCAATCAAAGGTCATATATGGTTCATACGTATACCATTTTCATAAAACTCAAAGGTGTACACAAATCAAACTCATATTATAAACACTTGTATTTATACATAATAGCAATATAATGCATGCGGGATTTGAATTTAATTCACATAAAGGCCATAGGATTTCAACTATACAAACCTAACCCTCACCTTGAAGCAAAAGGAGTTAAGAAGCGGATCAGAAGGAGCAAAAACCACATAGACCTCAGTTCTTTAACTTCAAAAGGAGGAGATGAGACAAAGAAACACAAGATCTGAGACTTAGACTCAAATATGAACCAATTACACGCTCGACAATGCACATGAATGCAAGGGATGCAATGAAATGCATAATCGTATCAATAAACGCATATTGAACCATATCTCATAAATTCATATATAAAATCATATGAAATTCGAACACATTCAAGCTAACACACATATAATCATATTAGAATAAATTACAAATTATATTGGGGGTGGGAAACATGCATAAAGGCCAAAAGAAGTGAAGAAACGATGAAAGAAAGCGACCTGTGGAACTGGGATGAACCAACGGCCGTTGGACATTTCTTCTCCATTTCCAACGGTCTTTGATCCTTTACAGTAGCTCCCTACTGTTCAGGCTTGTTCCAACGACCGTTGATCCCTCTTAGTGGCCAAAAACCTATTTTTCATGCAATTCCGGCCAAAAACAACACTTAGGCATGCTTAAACACTTCAATTCCAATCCAAATTCATATATTAACTTTATAACACATTCATAAACATATTAGACACCAAATAGCATTGAGAAATCAAGGATTCATATGCATATAATCATTGAAACACCTAAATACGCACATATGGCCTCAACCGGCAAGGTTGCATCCAAAACTCAATTCCAAAGTACCAAGACGACCAAAACTCATCTCCAACACAAAATAGCATTTAAATACCACATTAGGGTGAAGGGGTCCAAGTGATCAGTCACATACTCAAGCCAAACTCATCAAATATGCATCAAGCTTCCATATATGCTCATATATCAATCATAAGAAGCCAAGAATCCAAGCATATCCCCAAAAACCCACATTCATCTATAATTCCAAAACATCCCAACACAACTACCAAACCAAGAATTCAATTAATAACCAAGGAATAGCATTCAATACACTCCAAATATTCATATAAATGCATCAAGAGTTATAGAGATGCATGAATGCAACATATGCCGAAAACCCTTCAATCTCAAGCTCTAGATCAAACCCAACAATCCTACCATGAAATCCATGAAATGAACACATATTATGAGTCACATAAACACAAGGATCATAAATATGCACTTACCAAACAAAGAAATGGAAGTAAAAGGGGTCTTGAGCTTGGGTTTGGGAGCAAAAATGGAGGCTTGAAGGTTTGGGGCTTCTTTCTTCTTTTATTGGCCTTGTTGCTGCGTGAGAAATGAAGGTGCAGGGAGAGAGAATCTGAAAGTTTGATGAAAAGGGAAAGAAAGTCTCCAAAAGGTGTCCAAGGGTCCCACACTAGGGTTTAGGTGCATAAAGGTGTACGTGGCTCAATTTAGGGGTCGAAACGAAGTCGGAAAATTACGTGGTTAATCTCATTGAGTCCCATTCATCAAATCAAACTCAACAAAGGTGTCAGAACTTGGATTTGAGTTCCCTAGCTCAAGAAACGACCTAAGGACTCAAAAGGTCATAATTACCGAATGCCCCCAAAACATTCAAAAGGTAGCAATTGAGTCCAAAAATAATTACCTAATACCCAAAACAAGTTTAAAACATTCAAAGAAGTCCAAGAAGCATATAATTCATATTAGACATGCTCGAGAATTCAAATACAAAGAATGCAAATTACGCGATTAGCATATAAGTCAAATAACCATATAGTTCAATTTGGTCAAATTGTTCAAATAAGAATGAAAATAGGGATGAAACGCATCAATTAAGTATAAAAAATAAATGTAAAACAATATTTAAACTCACACGTGGTACAAATCTGTACGTGCGAAAAGTCGAGGTGTCACAGTTATTACTTCTATGGATGATTATATGTGGTAGTTGAAGAATAAATGATATGCCATTAATGAGGGTTTCGAATGAAAAATGGAGGAAATGTTGATTTTGTGCATTTTGTGTTCATGTGTTGATATAGATGAGTTTGGTACATGAAAAGAGGTTATTTTGTGTTGTTTTTATGACCTTAACTTGTGTTGATTTGTTGCCTAAGTGTTGAGTTTGAATTTTGGAGAGATCAGCTCTATTTTCCCCTATTTTTGTTGCTGATACATGAAGGTCGCGGCTGCGACCGAATTCAGTGTAATTTCGGTAGTCGCCGCGACCCTTTGTAAAATTTGAATTTTTAACTGGTCGCGGAATTAGTGCATTTTTGGTTGCGCCCGCAACCTCATTTTGCGTTGCTCTCGTACTTTGAAAAATTGGCCAAAAATTTGGGATTTTATTGAGGTAGCGGCCGCTACCATTTCATGAAGGAAATAGGTTGCGGCCGCGACCCTCACAGAACATGCATGGAATTTTTAATTTTCAATGTTATTTGCATGATTTCTTTGGCTCGTCTGTGACTCGTTTACTTCATTAACATGTCTTAATATGTGATAACTTGTATGCTATGGATTATCATGGGTTTTGATTGAATAATTTATGAGTTATGTACGAATGTGCTCGAAATGCTCTTTAATGTGCATGAATAGATTATTATTGATTTTGTGAACCCTAAATAACTCTTTTTTGCATATTTTATGATTCCTACTACATGTGTACATGATAATGTATAAGTCGTGACATTTATATGAAATCTATGAAATTATTTGACTTGGAAATTGAAGGATATGAACTCGAACTGTTACGAACGTTCAAGGAAAGAATGAAATGATTGAATATGCGACTTCATGACATCTATTGACCTCTTATGCATTATGCATCATGTTCATGACATTGTCGTGCGTCATAATTGGTCATTTTGAGTCTCACGTCATTTTTCTTGCATAGATTCGGGTCCATTCGGAGACGAGGCCGATCCTTGAGGCTTTTGTTCTTCTTTTTGCCGTTCGAAGGTGGGTTTCTCTACTATTAGATACAAATGACCCGATGTACACCCAACGTGCAATGTTTTAAGCCAAAAATTAATATATATATATATATATATATATATAGTCATTGTAACACCCCGTGTTTTCGGGTCAACAGGTAGATGTGTGTTTATTTAATTAATCTCATTTTTGCATGAAACGTGGACCTAATTGTGCATTTTGAATTATTTTGGCGATTTTCAAGCATTAGATTTTTGGACTCAATTGTTGTTTATTTGAAAGTTCTTGGGGTCATTTTGTAATTATGACCTTCTTGAGTCCCTAGGATGCATCTTGAGCTCGGGAACTCGTATTCAAGTTTCGACACCTTCGTTAAGTTCCTTTTGGCGAATGGGACTCAGTGAGCCTAACCCCATATTTTTTCAACTTCGTTTCGACCCTCGATACCCGAAATACTATCTACGTACACAAATACATACATATTACCTAGTGTGGGACCTAAGCCCATACCTTGTCTTGACTAATCTCATTTTGGCACAAGAATTGACATCTCTCTCTCCCCATTTCTTCCCCATCTGATCGGTACCCTCACCAAGAGAAAGAAGAAGAGTTTTTCTCCAAGCCAAACTCCATTGTTGGTCCCTTGAGCTCAAGTCCCTCTCTCATTCTTGCATCTCATTTTAAGGTAATTTCATATTCTTGTTCGTGGCACTCTTGTGACTTCATTCATCATAATACTTCATAGATTAATTGTATATATTGTTGGGATTGAATGTGTGGTGAATAGTAAGGGTTTGATGGGTTTCTTGGCTTGTTGCATTTCCATGAGATTTGTTGGAATTTATTGCATATTTGTTGGTAGTTGATGCATATCCTTGAGTTGTTTATGACTTCTTGGCTTGGTAGTTGCTTGGGGATATTTATACCTTTAATGCATTTATGGGTTTGCAAGGGGGAAACTTGGAAACATGATTTATAGCTCAATTTGTTGCTCATATGAGCTCTTGAGGTGATTGGAAGCATGAGTGTTGGTTTTGGTTGAGAATGTGGATTAATCCCTTGATCCCCTTCATCCCCCTTTCTTGCATTTGTGAACTACATTATGCTAGGAGGTAGTATTGTGCATCTTGGTGTTGATAGATTGGTTATAAAATTCAATTATGCATCTTCGTTCATTGAATGCGTTGATTATGCTCATATATGCGCATGTGATTGGATCCTATGCTTCGTTTCATGACTTTCTTGATGCCTATGCATGCTTAATTTATTCTTGAAGTTAGGTTATTATATATGTTGCTTGGACTTGGATAAATTAGAGTGTGTTGGGATTTTTGGTGTTGAACCCTGTTTTACCGTGACTTGTGCCCAGAAATTCCAGGCCAAACGGGCGTTTGGCCACCCTTTTGTTTTTCCAAATGCCTGTTTGGAACGGCGCCAATTTGAAATTTTGTCTCTTATAAAAGCCCGTTTGGTTTTTAAGAAGAAATATGGAGTGGGCATTTGGAAAGAGAAATCTGTTACAAAAGGTTTTTGAACGCCCGTTTGGAGTTTGTTCTTGTTTTGCAAACGGGCATTTGAGAAGTGAAATTTTGTTACAGAAGCCACTTGAATGCCCGTTTGGTTTTCCTTTGTAATTTGGAAACGGGCATTTGGGAAGCCATTTCTGGGAAAAGATGCATGTCACACGGGCGTTTGGTGTTTGTTCTAAAAACCCAAACGAGCGTGTGAGATGCTTCTATCTGTTTTTGGATTTTTCGACTTTTGCTGTTCAATTCCTTTGACCCCTAAATGCTTTGATATGTCCTTTTTATATGTTTTTAAGTATTTCTTTTTCTTGTTTTGAGAGTTCGACTTTTCCTTGCCTAAGATGTGTTTGTGAGTGCCATTATGTGACTTGTTGGGATTATTTGATTATACGTGACAAGCATTTGCATCTCATGCATATCTTCTCATTGTCGTGCGTTGTTTTGATCATATAGAGTTAAGTCTTGGGTTCCTTATGTTTATTTTCAGAGGCGGAGGTTCCCGTGGAAGAGCCCGAGACTTAGTTTGCACTCACTTGATCCCTTTTGCCTATCTACGTAAGGTGAGGTTTAAATTTTGTATAGTGCAACCTATAACCTTTATGTGATGTTTTCTTACCCCGCATGTGATTATATTTGGGTATACATATATGTAGATAAGTGTTGTGATTAGATATGAGTTTGGTTTTGTGATCGGCCTTGTTTTTGGAAAGTGTAATATAAGCTTAGTAAGCTATTTTGGAAAATGTGTGTGTGTGTTGTGAAGTGTTGTGTTGTGCAGCGAGATAAGCCATGAGATATTGGCACATGATGTGTTGTGAAGTGTTGTGTGTGCGAGCTCAAGGAGCTACAGGTAAGGAACCCTCGAGACGGTATAGGGCCGTCGAGGTTTAGCCTGTGCGTAGTCTCCACCCAAGATATTATACGCGACCCCTGGGAGTTTGGGAAGGTGTATATCTTGATGCCTCCAAATGTGGATCGTGGAGAGGGCACGTTGTGGGTTCGCTACCCCTCATGACATAGTGTTGCGGATGGTTTAAACTATGCATGGCTGTCCCATCAAACTGTGTGATGGAGTTGTGTTGTGATGTGATTTTGGTTTTATAGTGTTGTGTAATTGAAGTAGGTTGGAAGCATGTGTGAGTGTGTTGTGGAAATTATGAATCGATTTGGGACTTGTGAAAATTATATATGAACTTTGGATTGTAAAACCCAATCCCGGTTCATGAATTCACCCTTTTGTACGTGTTTTGTTATATCTATATAGTGTTGGGGTGTGCGTTAACCGCCTCACTCAGTCAGTTGACTAACCCCTCGTTGTTAATCCTTTTCAGTTGCAGGATCTTTTGGCTGTGAGCTAGGCTGAGAAGTGTGTCACCTTTGTACACTTTTGAGCCTAGGTCTAGTAGCATTACATACATTCCTGCTTTGGTTATGTATTATTCTGGATACACTTGGTACTTATATATTTATTTTGTAGGCCTTGCTGGCCATTGTGAATATGATGTGAATATTATGCCACATGGTTATGTGATATGTTTGTTTTAATTTTTTTTAAGTCTTCCGCTTCTGCACTCTGAGTCTTTGGTTCTGTTTAGCTCCGCCTGGCTTAGTGTGTGCGTGTCACCATTCACTAGGGTTTGGATTTGGGTACGGATCATTTCGTGACTGGATTCGAATTCTGGTGCGGAGGATGTCGGCTCTTTTATCTGGGGCGTTACAATCATTTTCAATGAGTCGAAGATTTGAACGTAAAGGTTTTTCTTTATATGAGTCGAAGAAAGAGGGCCTAGGAAATTAGGGTGATTGGCTATCTGGGGAGGCATTGGCCCGATGGTGATCTCTTACTCAGATTTCCACCAAACCACAACGATACGGCCCTTGCCAGGAGATTGGCGAGGAATGGGAGTCCGGCTTTTGGGCATTCATAGACCCCTCTAGCCACACAGAAAGAGGTACTCGAGCCTTGCAAATTCATCCACCACCCGGGGGAAGAAGGTGTATATGAACGATTGAAAGAATCGAATGAATGTGCACGAAAGAGATGAATGTGTGATCACTTTAATAAATATACAATGGTTACACAAGGTGTTGGTTGGTGATAATGCACGCCCACTAGTCGGGCCATAAAGAAAGAAACGAGTTGAAATGAATTGTTATAATCTTGATCGATGTGTTTTTATTTTATCCACTTGGGAAATATTTCAAAACTTCTTTCGAGATTATAACCTGCATGAATGTGATTTAAATTCTGTCATATTATATTATATGCCCCATTTTTATACCCACCAGTCTCTTTTAGACTGAGCCCGGTTTGTTTTCAGTCATTTTGTGCAGGTTAAGCAGTGCTAGGTGGGAATACACGTCTTTAGGTCTTCCATTTGGGTTTAGCACTTTCTTTATACCACATACACTCATATTATGTTGTTTTATGTACAGATATATGTTTATGATATTTTGAGGCTGCGAAGACCTTAAATAGTTGTAAATTTTGGAGCTTGTAGCTCATTGTATACGTTGTATATGATAGTTAAGTTTTATAGAATGCTTCTGCTATTTAATGTTTGCTCTGATTTATTACATTATGGATGTTGAATGGTTTAAGGGTTAGTCCCGCATAGCATAAGGAGTGTGTAGAGTCCCCATTTGCCTTGATTTGGCACGTGTATGGATTGCCCATTTTATATTCGTGTCGGGTCTAGGTGCGGGGGATGTGACATCATGCGCTCGGGGGTTACATCCTTGAGTGGTATCAGATCTCTGGGTTGCAAAACCCGGGCTCTCGTGTCGTGTGGGTCTGTTTAGGTCGTGCGGCTTAGGGACTACTTGACAATGTATTGCATATGCATTCCTTATGTGTTTGGAATTCTTGAATATTGACTGAATTAATTGCATTCTTATGCATGGACTAAAAATAGCACGCATTTTCAGTGTTTAATTGACAGGATGCCTCCTAAGAGACATAGAGATAGATCTCCAGAGCAACGCCATCGTCGTGATCGTTCTCCATCTCCACGTGCACAACTACAACCACCTCCGACCAACATGGAGAATTTTATGAAAGCAGTGTATAATTACGTGGAGCAGCACCGAGCTCAAGCACCACCACCACCTCCAAATCCACCGGTTGAACAACCACCACAACACAACAATAACAGAGATCCTCACGGGGTATTCCTCAATTATAATCCCCCTCGGTTTTCAGGGTCTATTGATGATGCCGTGTCTGAAGGGTGGTTAACCCAGATTGAGGGGATTTTCAGTGTTAGACAGTTTACACCACAGGAGAAGGCTCAGTTTGCTATCTTTCAGTTAGATGGAGATGCATATGAGTGGTGGGAACGGACTAGGGAGAAACTTAAAGTTGATGGCGAGGAAATAACATGGGAGGTCTTTAAAAGAGAGTTTTGGGAGTCCTTCATACCCGAGGTTGTAAGGGAGAGAAAAGAGCAAGAATTTATGGAGCTCAAGCAGGGTAATCGCACGGTGGCTCAGTATCTGGTTCTTTTCAATAGACTTGGTAAATATGCACCCCATATCACTGCGATGAGAAAAGGAAGGCTAGAAAATTTATTGTTGGGCTTAGATAGGACTTGAGACACGGACAGGCTAGACATCACTACGAGTCTTTCACCGATACTGTGTAAAGGGATTTAGAGCAGGAGGAATACAAGAAAAAGGATCCGGTTTTCAAATCTTATGGAATACATGAGCTTTGTTATTGCTTCTATGGATTGATTATATGTGGTATTTGAAGAATAAATGATATGCCATTAATGAGGGTTTGGAATGAAAAATGGAGGAAATGTTGGTTTTGCGCATTTTGTGTTCATGCCTTGATGTAGATGAGTTTGGTGCATGAAAAGAGGTTGTTTTGTGTTGTTTTTATGACCTTAACTTGTGTTGATTTGTTGCCTAAGTGTTGAGTTTGAATTTTGGAGAGATCAGCCCTTTTTTTCCCTATTTTTGTTACTGATACGTGAAGGTCGCGGCCTCGACCGAATTCAGCATAATTTTGGTAGCTGCCGCGACTCCTTGTAAAATTTGAATTTTTGACTGGTCGCGACCGCGACCAGAATTAGTGCATTTTTTGTTGTGCCCGCGACCTCATTTTGGGGTACTCTCGTACTTTGAAAAATTGGCTCAAATTTTGGGATTTTATTGAGGTAGCAGCCGCTACCATTTCATGAAGGAAATGGGTCTCGACTGCGACCCTCACAGAACATACATGGAATTTTGAATTTTTAAAGTTATTTGCATGATTTCTTTGACTCATTTGTGACTCTTTTACTTCATTAATATGTCTTAATATGTGATAACTTGTATGATATGGATTATCACGGGTTTTGATTGAATAATTTACGAGTTATGTACGAATGTGCTCTAAATGCTCTTTAATGTGCATGAATAGATTATTATTGAATTTGTGAACCCTAAATGACTCCTTTTTACATATTTTATGATTCCTACTACATGTGTACATGTTAATATATAAGTCGTGACATTTATGTGAAATCTATGACATTATTTGACTTGGAAATTTAAGGAAATGAACTTGAACTGTTACGATCGTTCAAAGAAAGAATGAAATGATTGAATATGTGACTTCATGACATCTATTGACCTCTTATGCATTATGCATCATGTTCATGACATTGTCGTGCATCATAATTGGTCATTTTGAGTCTCACGTCACTTTTCTTGCACATATTTGGGTCCATTCGGTGACGAGGCATATCCTTGAGGATTTTGTTCTTCTTTTTGTCGTTCGAAGGTAAGTTTCTCTACTATTAGATACAAATGACTCTATGTACACCCAACGTGCAATGTTTTAAGTCAAAAAGTAATATATATATATATATAGAGAGAGAGAGAGTCATTTTCAAAGAGTAAAAAAATTGAACGTAAAGCCTTTCCTTTATATTATCCTACCAAAAGTTTTGGCAAGACACGAAAGAAAGAAAGAAAGAGGCCCAAGAAAGTTAGGGTGAGTGGCTAACCGGGGAGGCATTGGGCCGACGGTGATCCCTTACTCTGATTTCCACCAAACCACGACGATACCGGCCCTTGCCAAGAGATTGGCGAGGAATGGGAGTCGGGCTTTTGGGCATTCATGTACCCCTCTAGCCATACTGAAAGAGGTAATCGGGCCTTGCAAACTCATCCACCACCCGGAGAAAGAAGGTGTATGTGAACGATTGAAAGAATCGAATTAATGTGCACGAAAGAAATGAATGTGTGATCACTTTAATAAATGTATAATGGTTACACAAGGTGTTGGTTGGAGATAATGCACGCCCACTCGCCAGGCCATAAAGAAAGAAACGAGTTGAAATGAAATGTTATAATCTTGATCGATGTGTTTTTATTTTACCCACTTGGGAAATATTTCAAAACTTCGTTTGAGATTATAACCTGCATGAATGTGATTTAAATTATGTCGTATTATATTATATGCCCCATTTTTATACCCACCAGTCTCTTTTAGACTGAACACGGTTTGTTTTTAGTTGTTTTGTGTAGGTTAAGGAGTGCTACGTGTTGGAAAATATGAATGAAAACGCAGCGGAAATTTAAAATTTTATTTTCCAAAAGCAAGATCGGACTCGCGATGCTCATACTTAACCAGAGGGAAACAAAAAACTCACGTTTTAGAGGTTCTTTCTTGAAGCAATTCAGCCGCCCAGAATTGCTCTTCACGGGGCTTGACCCCTCTCCTTGGATTTACCGAATCTTTCCAGACTCTATGAAAGCAGCCCTCTAGAGAAATAGTCCACTAATATGATCACAATCTACTAAGGGAGGATGCTAGTTCTATTAGTAGTGTTTAGGCCGTTTTCTAGGGTTTAGTTTGA